>CM045453.1:32191309-32421173 GCA_024666655.1 Dascyllus trimaculatus
TTTAACTTCTCACGTTGGTTTAGGATCACAGCACCGACTTCCTGTGACCGATCATCTTAACTTCAGTTTAATAAAACCAGATAACGAGAGGATATCCAGGCTTTGTTGAGCTCACTTTGTAATCCGTCCCTCCAGACTTTTCTATTTTTTTTGCAGCGAAGCTTCTGTTCTGGTGGATCTGAGTCGTGTTCTTATCCATAATTTAGATTAAAAATTTAATTACCAGAGTGTAGAACTTCTCCCCTGGAGGTAAAACGTCTACTGCTTTTACTTTCCTCCCTCCATGTACATGACGCGCTGTCAGAAATATGAAGTGGAACGAGGAGCAGGAGCAGGAGAAAGAATCTTAAAGTGCTGATATTACTAAGAAGCAGATGTTCCTCAGAGTCGCATGTTAACACAGACGCTGATAAGACTTTATAACTGTACTATCATTCTATGGTTTATAATAGGTGTGCATGTGTAGATCATTTTGACTCTTATTAAGATCTGATTTACAGTTTTTAATATCCCCTTTTCTACATGCTTCTTTCTCCACTGTATTCAATTTATTTTATTTTTGTTTCTCTTCCTTCCTGCTTTGTAAAGCTTCTGAGAGGGTCATGGAAAGTCCGATAGAAGTATTATTATTATTATTATTATTATTATTATTATTATTATTATTATTATTTTCAATGAATCCCATCAGGGTGCAGAGTGCACTGACCAAAACCTGCATCAGTAATTTGACTAAAATTTTCCTTTTTATTTTGCAGATTTTATTTGTGCATTTTTAAAGACAGAAAAATATGAATAAAATTACAGAAATAATAATGCAAAATGAGATTAAAAATGTAAATAATTCATAATTAATTGCATTTTTTAATTAAAATTTCACATCAAAGACTGTAAAAAATTTCTAAATGTATCATAATTTCATAAATATATCAAATAGTATATTTAATAATTATATTCAAGTTTATTACGATAAATATATGTCCAAATTTAGATGAAACAAATTGTCAGGAAATATTAATTATGTTATTTTCCATGGAGTTGTTTGTTAACTATGTAATATATTGTATAATTACAGAAGTTTTCATATAGTTATTTAATTTTTTATTGTATTAATAAAAATAATATTATTAATTATTATTATTATTAAAGGTAATTTAATTGTTTTGCACATAAATATTCTCCATTATGTACTAAACAGCTAACAAAAATAAGATCTGTAAAATTAAGGCTAGAAAATGTGTTTTTATTATTTTAAATTATTTTATTAATTTCTTACATTTTATTAATACGTATATTAATAATATAATTTATTAAATTGCTGTGTTTTTAATAAACGCTTATTTTCTTTTATTGTACAGTATTTTCTGGTGCTCCAGCTGCTGGAATGTTTATATAATATAATATTTGTTTTTACAGTGACTATATGAGCAGCAGGTTCATTACTGTACATCAGTGTCGGCTCGCGGTGAAAGAATAGCTTCGCCTGAACTCTGACTCTGTGAAAGACGTGCTATAAAACGAGCACATAAAAGAGAAATAACAGGGTTCATAGCGGCCCATTAGCTCTGAGTTTATAGTACTAACGAGCAGCACAAAGAAAGCAGCGACTGAGGAACAAAGACGAGCCTGATGTGGAGAAGAATAGCCGTGAAGAGAAATCTGCTGATTTACCGTGAAAACAGACGAGTGAATGAACCTCGACACTTCCTGGACTCGTTTATTCGCTTCTTTAACGCTGCAGTTTGTTCTGGGCTCATAAACGCTGCATTCAGACAGGTTTACAGCTGAAGTCCATCACGCCGCTAATGAATATGCTTTTATATCCATCTGTGAGGTGAAGCCGGAGCCTTAATGTGGTCGCCTGTCCTCTCCCACCTGCTCTGCTAACTCCATTACTGCTGTTCCTGTTGGTGACACCTGGACGACTGAGGCTTCCTCTGCAGAGCAGCGACGACGAGGGCGAACAGCCTCAATGACACTTACAGATGCTAATCTTAGCTTTAGCTCCAACGTTCTGCTTTTAAGGCAGATTTACAGCCTGTTTATGCAAAGTATTAAATGAATCACCTATTTTTTTATAAATGCAGTCGTCGAAATTTCCTGATTCCAGCTTGTAAATATGAATTTTCTCTCCTCCATTACAGTAAAACTGAATTATTTTTGTGTTGTGGACAAAACAAAACCTTTCAGATGTTAAAAACGGCTTTGTTTAGCTCAAATTTTCCACTTTCAAGGTGGATTTTCAGCATGTTCAAGCATGAAAAAGCAGCTGAAGGCAGAGATGCAATGTTATAATCAATTAGTTGTTAACTGTTAATTTAATCACCACTTATTTTTTACAATTGCAAGTGTCAAAATTCTCTGAGTTTTTTGTTATAGGTGCGTTTTCTGTTGGATAAGGTCGTAAAAATGAGCGTTTTTTTTGTGTTGCGGACAAAACAGAACCTTTGAGATGCTAAAAACAGCTTTGTTTAGCTGAAATTTTCCACCCTTTGTGCAGATTTTCAGCACGTTTAAGTAAAAAATAACTGCAGTTAAAAGTAGAGCTGCAATGATTAATCGATTAGTCATCAATCAATAAATTATACATTAATAAACAAATCCTTTGAGATGGTAAATTCAGTTTTGTTTAGCTTTAATTTCTACTTTTAAGGCAGATTTACGGCATGAAGTATGAACGGAGCAGCTGAAAGTGGAGCTCCAACAGTTAAATAATTAGTCATCCACCATTAAATTAACATGCAACTATTTTTATAATTGATTTAAGTCGTTTTTCCAGTCCCTCCAGGATTTCTTGGGCGTTTTTCAAGATCATTGCGGCCTCAATTGCCTGAATTCGCAGCAGCTTTTCTAAAAATTTGAGATGTTTGAAGCGTATTTGTTGCGATAAAATTGCAGAAGACGGTAAAAAAATGCTAAAAAGTTGCATTTTTTTTCTTTGTTTTGTATAATTCATTAAAAATGTTAAAAGTTTAAAAGGTTAATTTCACATCCTGGCACACGCGTGTTCACACACACACGCTCACAGCTCGTCACATCAGTTAATGAATCTAACTGACCTTCATTGTTTCAGTGCTGCCACAGATCTGGATGCAACAGCTTCATCACGGTGGTTTGTCTGGTCTGTGGTCCGCTGGTTTCACCCATTCTCCTGATATGTTTACGGTAGAAAAGTGTTTGTCAGTGGATGGTTTTGGTTTGTGTTCCACCTCAATATTCCACGGGGTGAAAACAGTTTAGCTCCGCTTTGGTGAAGAACATCAGGGAATTGTTTTTGGTCTTTAGCAGTAATTTTTGTTGGTAAGTGAGAGACGTTACTATGGCACATGTCTGCATCTTCAAACCATAAACAAGGAAGTGAATCCGGTGACGTACGTGCATTACTGGGGACTGCTGTGATTGGTGGAACTCACGGGAGGCGGGACAAAATTGCGGAAAAGTGGCGGTGATTGGATGAAATTGAAAGGTGACGTAGAATTCATGGAGATTGGTTGAATTTGCGTTAATTGTTGTGATCGCAACATCGCGAATTGTCAAAATTCCCTGATTCCAGCTTCTAAGACAGTAAAACAAACTATTTTCTGTTTGAGGCAACTTTTTTCTAAATTTCCTGACATTTTACAGACCATACAACGAATCGGTTCACTGAGAAAATAACCTACCGATGCCTCCACAATGGAAATAATCCTTCGTTGCGACTCTGACGGGTCGTGGGGTCACATTCCTTTTGTCAATACTTGACCAGTGAAGGTGTCTCCGTTAGTTTTCAAGCAGAATTAATGTTTTCTTGCACTTCTGTTGCATTGTACTACCTATTGCATTGAATATTTTTGAGCCCAGTTCAGATAAATTAAAGAAGCGGTCTTGATTTTAACCCAAGATGCTCCCATCAGAATCTCATGAAGACCTGAAAACACTTAAATGATTAATTTGATGTGTTACCAGATGGAAAAATACAGAACAAACCAAATAACACCCTCATATTATTGATGAAATGACTCCAGAACAGTGCATTTCCCCAACTACTTGGTCTTTTTGTCGAAGTTAAAGACATTATAACATCTTTCACTCTCGTGCAACCATGGAGGCATTTTAGTCCTTTGCATTTTTGATTTTTTTGACGCTTTCAGCCGCGATAATGCATGCAGCATCGGAAAAAATGCACGAACAGTACGCCCCAGACTGTGATAATCAAGATAAATATCCACTTGACGCTTAATAGATTGAAAGGAGTTGATTTATACTGTGACTGTGTTTTTAAAAAATGGTATTTAAAGGGTTAAATCCTGAAAATAAGTAAATAATTTGTTGTCATGATCAGAAATGATGTAAAAACTGGATTTAAAAACGAAATAGTCACTCAAAGCAGCACATGGTGATAGCATGGAGCATTATTGTGGCATGTTTTTGACTTTTTAAGGATCTCTGTGGGTCTTTTTTGAAGATCTGAGTTGCAACGGTTCAATTCACCGTATTTAATTCAGGTGCTCGGTTATAAATCTCTATTCTCTGGTGTGATAATGGTGGTTCTGGCCTACTGTAGCTGCAGTAATGATGCCTTAGATGACGTAAATATGTATTCACACAAACTGATGAGACATGCGTCAGTTAACCTGCCTTTAATTGGTGTGTTTTATACATCTGCAGTGATCTACATGTGTGAGTGTGATGTGTTTATTTAATACATGCTGTCTGTTCTCGTCCGGTCTGCTGGTCCAAATGCTAATGCTTCCCTTCTTCAGCACTTCTCTTGTTTACTTCTTTGCTTGAAACTATACACCATCATCAGCATAAAAACTTTGCTGCTGCATGCCATTAGCCCATGGAGGAACTTCTATTCTTAAAAGGAAAATAAAAAAACCCCCGCTATAATAGACTATTAGCCTCCTTAAATCCATACCTCCCAGCAGCTCGCCTCCATTACCGAGCATCAAAGTCTGCCTGAACTCCTGCCTCCTGCTTGTTTTCAGCCTGTATAAAGACGGAGCGGCGTTTCATAACAGAATCGTACCGGTGGAGGTGTGCAGCTAATCAGATCAGACAGCCGTGACCACAGCTTCCTCTGCAGCGGTCCTCACGCTGGGATCAGCTGTGGGTTCTGATGTGGAGGCCTGGGGCTGCAGACTCTGACTGTACATGCAGGGTTTCTCACCATAATAACAGTTTTTAAAATTTATTTGCACATATAAATGCCACATTAAGACACCAGTTGAAGCAGCTGCTGGAACAAACTCACTCATGTTCTCCTCGGCTACTGGTCTTAATTTCTTAATGGCCAAATTTCCAGGATTAATCCATTATGTTTGTAAGCGGGGGGAGCGAACTACCTGTGAACTCCCCCGTGTTTTCACAGCTTTGGAGTGGTCCAACCTAATAGAGAATGTTAAGTCTAATCAATCATTTACTTATCAATTCTATTTATTTATTATTTATATTTTCCCCTTTTATGGTTTCACATTCCATTTTGTTTTATCATGCTTGTTCTTCTTTTATCTTAGTTCATGTGGCATTTTTGGTGCTTTTTATGGTTTTATTTGTGTCTGTTGGTGTTTATTTTGTTCAATCTTTCACCACGTTTGACTCAATTTCTTCACTTCCTTTCTTGCTCTGTTGTTCAACAGTCTTCAGTTATTCAATAGTTTCCTTCGTGTGACTTTATAAACTCTGGGTAACAGGGGCCATATAAATTTTCATTATTATTATTATTGTTGTTGTTGTTATTATTACATTAGTTTATTATTATTATTATATTGTTATTTTTATTATTATAATCATTATAAATATTATACATATCATACATTATTATTGTTAATATTGTTAATGATAATAATAATAATTATTATTATTATTATTACATTCATATAATATTATTATTATTTGTTATTTTTATTATTATTATAATTATAAATATTATAAATATTCTATTTTATATATATTATTAGTTAATATTGATAATAACAGTAATAATAATAATTATTATTATTAACTCTCTGCTATTATTATTATTATTATTATGCTGACTATATTACTATCAATATTATTTTGTTGTTGTTATTATTATTAATATTATTATTATTATTATTGCTAATATTATTACTATTAGTAGTAGTAGTAGTAGTAGTACTGTTATTATTATTGTTATTAGAATTATTATTGTTGTTAGTTGAATGTTGGTCGTTAGTGTGGCAGCATTTTGTTCACAGTAAAGAAGCACATTTTTAACTATTTTCGTAACAAACACTCAGCAGAATTAGCAAACAGTAATTTGTTAAATTGTTAAAATTAAATGTTAAATCGACTAAATTAGAACAGACATTCTTCCTAATAGTAATAAGTTATTTTTAACTGTGTTCTCTAAAATCTAACGGTAAAATTCATCCTGGTCGACTCCAGTTCATCTAAAATACATGAGCTCTGTCCGGTGGTCATTAACCGCCACAGAAGTCTTTGTCATGGTGCCCGTTGCTAGCTAAACTCTATGGTATTAAACTGCTCTGTGTTTCATCCTTTGATAGTTCTATTGCTGAAC
The DNA here is from genome assembly GCA_024666655.1 of Dascyllus trimaculatus. NCBI lineage: Eukaryota > Metazoa > Chordata > Actinopteri > Pomacentridae > Dascyllus > Dascyllus trimaculatus. The sequence goes on from CM045453.1 coordinate 32,197,836, forward strand.
CACCAGCTGATGTATGTTCAGAGGTGATGTGAATCTGTGCAGCTGCTTCTGCTCCCAGTCATCATGTCGGTGGGAAACAGCCAGGCTCGGATTGTTCAATTTGCTGCAAATACGAGGGCTTTCTGTTAATTTGGCGTTCATTTAGGCCAGTAAGGCTGCCGGTTTTCAGCGTTTCTTTACTGCGAGGAGATGCAGTTTGGCAACAAAGCGCTGAGAGATGAAATGAGAGTCGGTGTCGCTGATGGCTCACCGGGTTCCACCACATCCTCCAACATCAAATCAGATTTTCCAGCGTCTGAGTGTCTGTTCCATCAGAACGGCGTCTCTATCTGCTGATTATTAGATCATAAACACGCTCTGAGGACCCCTCATTAGCCAATTAGCTGCTGCTTGTGTTTGCCGTCACAACTGATTGAGCTGCGAGTGAAACCTCGAGTCTCGGGTCACCAAGAAGCTCCGCGGCGGATCGGCAAACGGCGACAAGACGCCTCGATGCGAGCATGACTTCGACACGCAGGCCGGCTCAACGCTTCACCTAACCTTCACCGAGAAACCATTTAAACCCAAATCCCCCAAAAAAAGGCTCCGCGTGGAAATGAGAACCGGCGCGGAGGATTTTCTCCGAGTGATATCCGCGACGCTATCGGGAGATCAAAGTAGCTGGCTGGCTTTTAAAAACTCAAGTAGTCCAATTTCATTCAGAGGCAGACGGGCCGAGAAAGGCTTTTGATAATCTGCACTGTCTGATGAGATTTCCTTGGAAATAAGTCGAGGAAGGGGGAAGCAAAGAGCCGGAGAGGGAGGCGGAGCGGAGGGGCGAACGGAGGGAGGGGAGAGTCGTGAAGGGACGCGGGGCTCTGTGTTCGCAGCCGATTGATCAATCTATTTTTTGCTCATCTTTTCATTCGCTCGCCGCCTCGGCCTCGTCGAATCGCGCCCCGTCTCTCCCGGTGTTTATAAGTCATCTATCAGACATGCAGACGGAGCAGAACTCGTCATTCATGCTGCTGTTTTTCCCTCTCCGCCGTGATGACATCCATTTGTCAGCCGCCTCTGCGTCTCCAGAATGAATCCATTTGCCTCCGAGTCGCTCCGTTTTCGGCGTCTCTTTATTGCGAGGGGAGACGCAGTTTGGCAACAAAACGCCGAGAGATGAAATAAGAATCGGTGTCGCTGATGGCTCACCGGGTTCAACTATATCCTCCAACATCAAATCTGACTCATGACTTCCTCTGTGAGTCGTCGCCCTCCTCTGGCCTTCCGCCCGACGGCTGCCGCAATAAAGACGAGCAGCTAATCTGTTTAAACTGCAGCTTAAGTGCTGCAATTTGGTGTTTTATCGTCGCTCACTTGTTGTCTCGCTTGTGTGTCTCTTTATACCTGCAAAGGTCGCAAAGACGGGTTCGTTTACGTCTGGAAGAAAACTACCACGTACTATATGTCTATGAAAACTCGGTGCCTTGTTCCATATTCGTCCAAGATTCACGAACCTAGAAGGGTTTGAAGTTGCAGTAACTATTGCAGGACTCATTTACAATGTAATAAATACTATATTCATGAATACGAGCAGTTTAATTTGTTTATTTTGCGGTTAATGTGGCGTTTTATTGTAGTTTACTGGTTGTTTTGGTTGTTTTTGAAGAGACAGGTTCGTTTTACGGCTGAAATATCTGATAAATGAGTCTATAAAATGTAAAAAATGAAGAATTGGGGCTGAAAAGTTTCTAAATCTATTGAAAACTATCAAGTATTGTGTGTTTAATTATTGATGCCATGTTCGTGTAAGATTAGAGTGATTTGAAGTTGAAGTAACTGTTCCAACCCTGTTGCAGGACTCATTTACACACTAATAGATACTAATATTACATTTATTAATACTATTTAATGTCTGATCTGTTTAAACTGCAGCTTAAGTGGTACAATGTGGTGTTTTATTGTAGTTTACTTGTTGTTTTGGTCGTGAGTCTCTTTAGACGTGCAAAGGTTCCAAAGACGGGTTTGTTTACAGCTGAAATATCCGATAAATGAGTCTACAAAATGTAAAAACAATGACGAAATTTGACTGAAAAGTTTCTAAATGTAGTGAAAACTACCGATTATTGTGTGTTTTCTTTGTTCGTTGGCGCCATTTTCATCTAAGATTCATGAAACTATAGGGGTTTGAAGTCTAAGTTACTATTGCAGGACTCATTTACATACTAATAAATGCTAACACTATATTTAGTAATACTAATTAATGTGTTATTCTGTTTAAACTGCAGTTTCAGTGCTGCAATGTGGTGTTTTATTGTAGTTTCCTTCTTGTTTTGGTCGTTTGCCTCCTTATACCTGCAAAGGTTGCAGAGACGGGTTCGTTTACGGCTGAAAGATCTATACCTGAGCTGATAAATCTGACTTTAAGATATCAAGATTCACAAATCCCCAATGGGAATGTCCGTCAAAGCTTGATATGTTGTTCATTTTTTGCCATTTTGTCTAAGATTCATGAAAGCAGAGCGGTCTGAAGTCGCTCTAACCTTTGCTGGACTTGCTTTCATACTAATAAATATCTCTTTTTGTGTTTTCTTCTCGCTGCAGGTGTCGGGAAGGATTGATTTTGCCACCAGATGACAGACAGGTAAGTGAAACTGCGTTTTAAAGCTGTTTTTGCCGACGCAGGACGGAGCATCTGCACATTGTTGTGGCTGTCTGGCACATTTTGAGCTGCGAGAATCTGGTCGCGACCTTCCGTCTCCACATAAAGGGGTTGGATAGATGGAGCTGGAGGAATAAAAGCTGCGTGCACAGACGCACTGCGGTTATGAGACGATGGGATGGCAGGTAGAGAGCGAAACGTCAAACGGCAGCGAAACACCCAAGACGTGGATGAATTACGGGGCGATGCAGGGGAGAGTTTGGACATCGGAGACGCGTGTTTTCTTTTGAAAGAAACATGAGTAAAAGGCAACTGGACACTCTAATGGAGCCGCTAGTTATCAGGCTGACGGTTCAATATGTGTCTGAATGATGGTTTCAGATTATACTGGACAATATCAGGAAGCCTCCTCCACATTCTGTTATCTGGTGGTTAAACTGCAGCCACTCATCCTCAGTCAGATGAGCAGGACACTGGACTGATGCAGGCTCTAATAAAGACGCTGATTAACGTCGAAGTGATCCGTCTTTAGAGGTGGATTTCAGACTCGCTGTGTTGCGCGGTTCAGTCCGAGGTTTTGTTTCCTACTTGCAGAACCGTGGCGGTCAGATCAGACAGCTAGCAGACCGTGAGCAGATATTCACTGAATTTGCCAGGAGGTGTATTGGAACAGAGCCGCTGATTCCACCTTTAGGATGCGCTTCAGGACATTCGGGTTATTGAACCAGCGCAGCTCAGATTGATGCGTCAGGAGTCATCAGATCAGGCAGGAGTCACGGAGGAGTCGTGCTGACTTCTTTTTGAGCAATAAATTCAAGTGCAAATCACACGTTACTAGTATGTGAATAGATTTAGGTGCTTTTGGGTGCATTCAGTGCCTTCAACCCAACACTGAAAACAAATAGGCCAAACCTGTAAATCTTCCATCATCCACGTCAAAAGTCTGTGTTTATAGAAATGGCAATTTGTACTTTTGCTACATTTGACTGAAAAATGGCATTATTTTTTATCGTATTTACTCTGGCGGGTCAGTCTGACATTAGAACACATTTTTCAAACTCATGTTTTGGTCTCACATCTGTCCGAGCTGCTGCACTGCAGTAGAGACTAGAGGCTGCTCTGTGCACAACCTTCTAGCTGGTGTCTCCTGTATCCTACATGCTTGAGCTTGGGTAAATCTGACATTGGAACCTCTTGTTTGACGGTCTTGAAACTAAGGTTTGGTCTAACAACTGTCTGAGCTGCTGCAGTAACTGATGGAGACTAGAAGCTTCTCTCTTTACAGCCTTCAAGGTAGCATCTGCTGTAGCCTACATGGTTCAGCGTGAGTAAAAGTGACATTACAACACATTGTTTCACTATTTTCACTTTCACTGACGTGTTTTTTGGTCTTACAGCTATTAGAGCTTCTGCACTGTAGCAACTAAGTGGAGACTAGAAGCTTCTCCATGCACAACCTTCTAGCTAGCATCAGCTGTAGCCTACATGTTTTAACTTGAGTAAATCTGACATCAGAACAACCGATTTCACTCTGAAACTAATTTTTGGTCTCACAACTGTCGCACTTGCTGCATTGCGGTAGTGACTAGAAGCTTCTCTGTATACATCCATATGTCTCATGTATCCTACATACTTGAACTTGGGTAAATCTGACATTGGAACCTCTTGTTTGACGGTCTTCAAGCTAAGGTTTAGTCTTACAGCTGTCTGAGCTGCTGCAGTAACTGATGGAGACTAGAGGCTTCTCTGTGCACATCCTTCTAGCTGGTGTCTTCTGTAGCCTGCATACTTCAGCTTGGGTAAATATGATATTAGAACTCCTTATTTCAGTCTTTTAAAACAAATCTTTGGTCTCACGGCTGCTGCAGTAACTGAGTGGAGACTAGAAGCTTCTCTGTGCACATCCTTCTAGCTGGTGTCTCCTGTAGCCTACATACTTCAGCTTTGGTAAATCTGACATTAAAACATCTTGTTTCACTCTGTTCAATCTACTGTTTGGTCTTACTGCTGTTAGGGCTTCTGCACTACAGAAACTGAGTGGCGACTAGAGGCTTCTCTGTGCACATCCTTCTCGCTGGTGTCTCCTGTTGCCTACATGTCTCAAAGTAAATAAATCTGACATTAGAACAATTCATTTCACTCATTTGAAACTAGTTTTTGGCCTCACAGCTGTCTGAATTGATGCACTGTAGTAACTTTGTGGAGACTAGAAGCTTCTCTGTGCACAGCCGACTTGCTAGCGTCTGATGTAGCCTCCATGTTTGAACTTCAGTAAATGAGACATTAGAATGCTTTATTTTGTTCAGACTAATTTGAAATCAGACGTTTGGAGAACTTTAATAAATCGCACTGTAGCAAGTGAGCTGTCCTGGGTTTATTCATATTTTGCCTCTTGGAGATCCACTGAATTCAGGTGAAAAATAACCTTATTCCAAGTCGTATTTTGATGCACAAATGTGTTCTTTAGGAGGAGTGTAGCACAGCATGGAAGTAAAAGCAGTGATTTGTTTATATTGATTGTGCATGTGCGATAAAAATCCATAAAATCAATAAATAATCATGATTTTCGGCTCTAGACACAGTTCAGAGGATGTTTTTCTTTGTCTCTGCATGCATTCGCCTTCTTTAAACGCATGCAGCCACTACAAACCGAGAGCCCACTGGTTCTGCAGGCTGCTGGGATATTAAAGGAAATCTATAGAAGCCGTGAAAGCAGCTGCCTGTCAGCAGACCGGCTCAGCGTGATGCTACTATTTCCTCTCATCGAGCCACGTATGCGCTGCAGCTCAGGCATGTCGGACGCATCTGTGTGCATATGGAGCTGCTGTTGGGACTATGATTAATGTGATCATGAGCTGCCGTCCCTGCTGTTTTTAGAACACAGAGGACTTAATTTGACATGCGCGTGTACCTGAGCTCTGCATGGAAGCCGCTTCGGACCACGTTCAGCCTCAGAGGCCCAGTCAGACACGAATTCATCAGGATCAGCGTTTGTTTAACACTCAGGATTCTCATTTTGCAGTGTTGTTGTTGAGTTACAAGTGAAAAATCCACCTTTAATGAGGGTTTAAAGATAATTTAAGTGTTTATTCAGCTCCAGAAGTGCGTTTCCCTATTGCAGGTCCAGTTCTAGTATTTTCCCAGAGCATTAATTCTATATTTTTAGCACCTGCACCAAGATTTCTGCAGTAAAATAACTTCTGCTTATGTTCTTTCTTCTCTGCAGCCCCACTGTGTTCGTTCGGTTAATGCAAAAATGCTTCCAAATCATTTCAAATGTGTTGCTTTGGCATCGTTTCCTTCACTAATGCTGAGCAGTTGAATCAAATCTCGTGTACCTGCAGGTATTCGCGCTCCACGTTGAATACCAACCAGCCTGTCAAGTCGGTTTTTAACTTCCTGCTCAACTTCAACGCCAAACACCATCGGCTGCGTGATTTAGCAGCGAGTTAAAGTTCAGACGTCTTCGCGCTCGGCGGCTGCAGATTCATCATCCTGTTGAAAATGCTCTCAGACAACAGTAAGCAGAAATAAAACACAACTGCTTTGCCTGTAAATAGACGAGGCCGGAGGAAGTGATGGATCATGTTTTTACTGCGGCAGCTGAAGTTTCTCATCTTCTCTTTGCTCTTTTCAGCTCCAATAAAATCTGCTCTTTACAGGAGCGGCTGTAATGCAGTCGTGTCCTCTAAACATTTAGACTGTGTGTCTTTGCCACTTGTGGTGTGTAGTTTATAAGTGTGCACATGCTTCATACTGCATGTGTTTTAATTTTAATGCGTGTAGAGGCCATTTAATGCAATGCATATGTATACCTGTAAGTGTGAGTCAGTGCATATGCATATTTACATGTGCTTAAAATATGTTTTATGTATGCTAATGTGTTTCATAAGTGCTCCTTCTCATGCTACGTTCCCAGTAGCAGTGATGCTGGAGGATCTAATGCAGCAAATATACAGAGATTTGCAAGATTATATGACTTTAAGGTGTCTGAGGCTGTACAGTCGATCAGCTGCGACATTAAAACCACTGACAGGTGAAGTGAATAACACCGATAATCTGGTTACAGTGTCGGCAGGCGGATAAATCAGGCAGCGGGCGAATAGTAAGCAGGGAAAATGTGCAGCGTGAGGATCTGACAGTCTGACAAACTGATTTTCAGAGTTCTGAGCTGTTCCTGGTGTACAGCGGTTACCAAGGAAGGAGAACCGGAGACAGAAACACGGACGCTTAGAAGATTCATTGAGTTAAAGCTGAACTATGTGGTTTGATGTTGAAAACTAAACCATGCTGCTGATGGACACACATAACACACAGAACGTCAACAGTTTGTGTAGCTGCAGGAAAATCCATGTTGATGAGGGATTGACTGATTTTTTAAAAACTTTTTTAAGGCCACAATCGATTATTGGTAATCAAGAAAAGGTAATAACAGATATTTGGTAGTGATGTCTGTTAAATGTTGCATATTAACAGCTTATGACGGCGATAAACTCGTCATTCATAGCTAGGATTCTTCACTAAAAAGGATTATTATAGCTGAGCATGTACAACAACCTGTTTACTGATCGATTGATTGATTGAGATCAATAACAGTTTGTCTCCTGCGGTTCTGACTGCTGTTTTTCTCTGCTTTGTTATTCTTCGTCTGCTCCGTCGTCTTCATTTCACACTGAGGTCCGGATCTGAAAGCATTAGCTGCTAGCCGTTAGCGTAGCCTCAGCCTCTGTGAGAGCAGCTAATGTCTTGATTTGTGGAGACGTTTGTGCTTCCTGTTGAGTTTTCATGCTGGTGTTAGACCGCAGCGTTTATCCCAACTTGCTTATTACAACAGCTACGCTACAGTCTGATAATGTGCTCATCGGTCTCTCTGTGTAAACAATCGCACTGCATCAGAACCAAAGCAATTTAATTTCAAGATTCAAGAGTCTTTATTTCTCACATGTTCATACAGATTGCGCAGTGAAATGCAAAATGATTGTTCTAAAAGGCTGTGCAATAACAACGAGATATCATAAAGAGCATTATTAATCTGTATTTAGTGATAATCAGTCGATATATCCATCCATCCATCATCTGTACACCGCTTAATCCTCTGTAGGGTCACAGGGGGATGGAGTCTATCCCATCCGACTCTGGCAAAGGCACGGGACACCCTGGACAGGTCTCCAGTCTATCACAGGGCTACACATCGAGCCTCTTCATAGCGTCTTTCAGCAGGACGATGCTCAATGACACATTGCGGACTGTTCAGGAATGTTTGAGGAACATGACCAAGAGTTGATCTGCATCGCAAGTTCTCGGATCTGTTGCTGATATCTTGGAGAACACATTCAGGGGTTTCTGGCGCGGACAGATCGGAGCTTTAAGGAAGGCCCGATTTCAGCTCCGTCACGATGTTCGGCGTCTTATTCAGCTGCTAGACTCCAAGCTGCAGCCTCACACTCAGCTCGGTTAATGATCTCTCAGGTCCGTAGTGAAAAACAAAGCAAACAATAATTGAAAACGAGCGAGAAGCAGCCGTTCCAACGTCTTTATTAAAGACGCAGCAGCGGAGAAACAGAAACAATTAATTCGCCAAGGGAGGGAGGGAGGAGGAGGCAGATGGATTATACGACGCTTCGTTGCCCCAATATATGAGGAACAAATTCAGCTGTGGAGGAGTTTATTTATTCATGCGGGCCTTTATGACAGTAAAGTTTCTGATGTGCTTTACATGAAGACACAAAGCAAGGAGACGGATGTCAGACTGATTTTAAACAATTAAAAGCCGTCGACTCCTCAGAGAGCCACAGGATGAGTTGAAGGTTTTTTCTGAGAAACACTGTGCGGCTCTTTAAAATGAGACAAGACTGGGAATTATGGGAGGCTAATGTTATTGCTTTTTATCCAAAGTGGGAAATAAAGTCTTGTAAGATAAAATACAGCAACTGCATCAGACACCGGTTATGTAAGTGAAATCTGAAGCACATATGGGCCATTCCCGGCAGCAGTAACAGGTCACTTCTACCTTAAAATGTGCGATTTTACTTCCTATAATCCTACCTACCTATCGATTGATCTATTGAACTGTCACTGTGGTGGAACAATCAGAATGAAAGACGAAGTGATGTTGTTTTTACACCTAGAGGCCATTTCCCATGATAAACGTCTGTAACACTGCATTCCTTTATATGTATAATCAGTCACAGTGCTAAACACACTAAATGCTCACTACTCCTGGGACTACACTGCATAAAATGCTAGTTTTGAAGCTGTAATTTCCTAAAATATTAACTGTCATTTTACGATATCCCCTGCTTTGTCAAATTAAAGTTAGCAGCCAGTAGTGTTTGACTGTACAATTCCAAAATTTACAAAAAAAAAATCTGTATGTAAATCAGCAAAAGTAATTATGCTACATATATTTGCTGATATTTAATTTAAAAAAGGAAAATGAAAAATTATAGTTTTACGATATTTAATCACACCAAATATTTGCCTTAATTTAATTTTTAAAAATGATGTATATTAAGGACTGAAAAATTAATTTTTGTAGCTGTTATTTTACAGATTTGATCTGATTTGTTAAATTACAAATTATAAAAGTAATGTATAAAAATCACATAAAAGCAGTAATTTAAAAGTTGATTCTACAAAAAATAAAAAAACAGAACTGTAAATAATGTCCACATTTGAAATCTGTATTGTTATTCTTCGTCTGCTCTGTCACCTTTATTTCACACTGAGGTCTGGATCTGAAAGCATTAGCTGCTAGCTGCTAGCTGCTAGCCGTTAGCGTAGCCTCAGCCTCTGTGAAACGATATTATTTAGTTCTATTGCAATGTGTGGCCATACAGTTACAATTCTACTGTATTTAATCAACTAAAAAAGCATGATTTTACCAACAATTGCTGTTATTTTATTTTTATTTCTTTACAGTTTTTACAGTGTACAGTATTCTGCTATTCTTTAAACATATTTTTCTGCAGATTTCTTTTGACGAAATGTCTTTTTTCAACCGTGGACATGAGGGAGAACACGTGCACTATTTTGTTTGTCACTTGAAATGTTGGTCGGGGCAGTGGAGGCCTAGTTTGTGAAGTGAACTTGTAACCCGTGGGTCGCCGGTTCGAGTCCCTGGACTGGCAAGAAGTCCCAGCCACCCCCACTGTGGGTCCCTGAGCAAGACCCTTAACCCCTGACTGCTCCTAGTATGTAGAGTTAACTATGAATAGGATGGGTCAAACGCAGAGAAGGAATTTCCCCAAGGGGATCAATGAAAGTTCGATTATTATTATTATTTATATAAACTGATTGGAAAACAAGGAGAGTTTTGTTGAATTTTGTTCGTTTTATGATGATATCTACATACAAAACAGCAACTGCACAGAGAAATCAATAGCGTTGTTTTGTAGGACATTAACTGAGCATCGCTTTACATTTGAATCAATGTGAGCTTTTCCATTTTAAGAGTTAATAGTAATAACTAGTTTTAATATTGTTATGTTGAAGGTGAATGTTTTCCTGATTGTGTGGCGCCCCCTGGAGGCCACAGCGCCCTTAGCGTTTGCCTATGTTGCCTAATGGGCCAGTCGGCTCTGGGTCTTGGTTTGGTAAAGTGGAGGTTCAGCTCAGTTTGGTTGAGTCTGGTTCAGTTTGTGGCCTTAAAGCGAACAAGATTTATTTCCAGCCGATCTGTGGTTCTGGCTCTCAGGTCTACGTCTCAGTCCGTCTGGTGTTTTCTCATCTCTCTGCTCTTCGTTCCAGATATTCTTGTCTTCATTTCGGTTTGTTCTGATTGTTATTTGCTCCTGTTTTCCTGACGGTATCAGATCAGCTTTCCTCCCCCGGAGACGCTGAAAGTTCAGCACATCAGTAGCTGGATTTCCACTTGAAGAGCTTTTTTTTTTTTCTCCTTAAACTTAAAAGAAAACTTCAAACCGTAAATATTCCTAAGATATTTGATTGAGTTCCAGTAAGACAGTCCCGGCTCTGCTCTTGAATGGGTTCCAGTGATTTAAGTCCTTCGAGTTTGTTGCCTTTGAAGTTTGTTCAAAAACCGAACCGCTGCAGAAAACCCATCGTCCTCAGACTCACCGACGGCTGCAGACGGAGGGGAATAACTTCTCTCTGATGTTTAAAGAACCAAACCGTCGGTGAAGCGCGGCGTCTGGATTCTGTGTTGTCTAGTTATAAAGACATGTAGCATCACACTGTAGGGAAAACCCATAAAGAACAGTTCTAAAAGAGGAATACAGTAAAGTTCAAAACCAGTGGAGACAACAAAACAAACTTGTTTTAGCTGATTTAAATGCAGCACAGCTCTGAAATTTTATGGCCACACAATGTTAAAGAAAGAAAAACTGTCTGTAAAAATACAGATTTTTGACATCATTTCAAGTTTTGGCCTGTTTTTACAGCTTAACATGTAAATAAAGGCTTTTTGTTTCTGGGATATTACCTATGAAATCTAAATAACAGCAAATATATGTAAAATTATGATTTTTTTTCTGTTATTCTTGATTTAAACACAGAAAAAAACAAGTGTAATACTATACTGCACCATTTCTGATTGATTTTTTTTTACAGTATTAAAGGTTTTGACCTGCTTTTCTAGCGTTAACATGCAAATTGAGACTTATTTTTTTCTGTGATTTCACGCATTATTTATCTGATCATTCAACAGAATGGGGAAAGGTTGCAAAATAATAGTAAACTGTTCAGAAAAATGACAGTTAAAGTGTTTGAAAATGTCGTTTTTTACAGTGCAGCAAAGAAGCAAAAGAAAAAAAGTCATTCTCCGGAGGTCAACATGTGATTTTATTCATGTGTTTTTAACCCTTCCATTGCTCTTCACACTGTATAAAATGATTGTTTTGACAACATTTTTAAATATGTCCATTTTTTAGCAACTTCCTGTTATTTTGCACATTTTCCCTGTTTTGTTAAATCACAGAAAATGGTGTTAATTTGCACATTAACTGTAAAAACCTGCCCAAAACGGTAAATAATGTCCACATGACCTGTTATAACGTTTAACAACACGACACCATGTTACTGCATTTAAATCAACCCAACACAGCGTTATTTTACAGATTATGTGTCATTTGAAAGAAATGATTTTTAAAAATGTTGCGTTAAGGATGTTAAAACTAACTGTTTTGTTGAATTACAGATAATAAGTCATGAATATTTCTTTATTTATTACATGGTAAATAGACAGCACTTGTATAGCGCCTTATTCTACCTTAGAGGTACTCAAGGTGCTTTACAATGTGTTTCTCATTCACCCATTCACACTCCAATGGCGACAAAGCTTCCATGCAAGGCGCTAATCTACCATTGGGAGCAACACAGGGTTCAGTGTCTTCCCCAAGGACACTTCGGCATGTCGAGGGGCCGGGGATCGAACCGCTAACCTTGCGATCAGTGGACAACCCGTTCTAACATACCGTATTTTATAAGGCGCCCTTAAAAGCCTTTAATTTTCTCAAAAATCGACAGTGCGCCCTTCAATCCGGTGCACCTTATGTGTGCACTGAGGTCCAAGCGCTTCTCTTCATTGACTGTCGGACCATTTCCCGCCGACATAGGTACGTAAAGGACGTACACTAAGTACGCTGGCAGCCATAAACCAAGTTATCTGACTAAGGGATCTGCTCTGACTGTTGTACGAGCTTTCATGAAAGCCGGCATCATTGCTGAACAGCCACCCGGCAACGAGACTGACTCCGACAATGACGAGAAGGAACCCGGCATGCTGGATGGAGAAACTGCCCAGCTGTTCAATTCAGATACAGAAGATGAAGACTTTGAAGGGTTTGTGACAGAAGATTGATCAAAACATAATGTGATTGTATCTGTAAATACGGTACGTAGTAGAATAAAGTTCAACAAACTCACTGTTTTACTTCCGTTTCCTTATTTTAGCATGCGCCTTTTAACCTGATGCGCCTTATGTATGGCTTAAATACAGAAATAGACCCGTAATAGAGACTGCATCTTATAATCCGGTGCCTTAAGGTGTGGAAAATACGGTACATGTTCTGGGACCTTTACTGCCGCTTTCTCCACTATTTTTGAATTTTTGTTTATTTTATTTTTTACAGTGTAAATGTTGCACATTTTAGGAGACGTGCCTCCTCTGTTTCTTGGTGTTTTAAACCCAAAGCTATGAGCTAAAAGAAGTTGAAAAGTTCCACAAAGCTGCTAGAACTGATGACGGCTCTCTGCTGACTGACTGCTGCTGTAAAATCTATAATCTCTGCTGAACGAGGAGGTTTTTTTTTTATCTTCTTTGTCCAGAGGAGACGGACAGTTTGACCCCTGCTCTGCTTTATCATCTTAGTCAGCTGAAAGCAGTCGGTCCTGAGACTGCTCAGGTCTTTATCGTGCCTTTGTCCACCTTTGTTCTGGTAGTCGGCCGGCGGAGCTCGGCGCTGACAGACTCCTCGGCTGGACCCTGACACCAATTATCCTGCAGAAACAGAGCCTCCTGTCACAGCATCCCGTCGCCAAGGTTACAGCTCATTCTCCCTTTCATTGGTCCCCGTCGCTCCGTCTTCCAGCCCCGAGAGACTCGCAGCTCTTTTCTTCCGCGTCGTCGTATCCGTGTTTACAAGAAGAAGCCGTGTAAATGTGATAAATATTCACATCAGAGGCTGAAACCTCGAAGGGTTTCTGTGTTTTCGTGCTTCTGCGGTTCGTGTTGCTGAACGTCCGAAAGGAACCGGAGGCTCTAGACGTTTTAATCTCTGGAACGGATCACCGCGGCGGTAATTTTCTCTCAGGTCTCAAAGTTCACGAAGCGAAATGCCACAATGAGATGTTTTGTTTGCTCTGTGTGGACCTCGCATTACGATTCAGCCTCCTTCATGTCAAACTGCTGCTTTTAAAGAGCAACCGAACACCTTTAACTCCGTGTTAATGCAGCGAAAGATCACAGAAACGCTGTTACTCCATCCAGTGAACCTCTACTGGGCAGTGGCGGCATTTTACCCACAAGACCTGCAGCTTGTTCTTTGGTTTAACATGAAACTGGCTTAAACTGGCGACTTAGCAAAGACAAAATATGCAGGAGAGGAAATAAAGATGCTGTTCGCGCTAATAGAGCTAACAGGCCTGGCTGCATGCTTCTAAACTTAGCTTTGCATGCTTTCTTAGAATCAGGAGACCTTTGAGGAACTCTGGGAACATTTGAGGAACCTGAAGGAACCTTTTGCAGCTTCATTCAGTGACGAAGATGCAGAACGAAGGAGGTCATGTGTGGTTCTGACACTTTAAAGCTGCACTGGCTCTTAGTTTTGCTCATTTTATTCCTAGAACTTAGGTTTTGCAATATTTCAACATGTATATTATGGAATATATTAGGGATGCACAATAACGCCAATTTCAACCGATACTGATAATCGATAATTTTATACTTCTAGCAGCTGATAACCGATAATGTCAACCGATTGGGTTCATGCGGGGAGTTCGTGTGAACTGGAGCCTTGGTGATGCTCGGCTGCGCGTACTACAGCCTCGGCAACGTTCGGCGGCACACACGACTATTTAAATATCAAAATTATTATCCCAATACCACCACAACCAACGACTATTTGGATATTCCAATATTCAAGACCAGTCCTAGTGAAATGTCTTCTTCAGACACGGTAAATAAAGTCCACTCTGGTCAGTGCCACCCCATGCTGCTTGTTTTTCTCTCCCCGCGCAGTCTGATGACATCACACACATGCGACAGTACCGTTGGGGAGGGGAGGGGTTGAGGAGCCAGACATGAGGACAAACCACAACACACAAGCTGTGTCCCAATTCAGGGGCTGCATCCTTCCAAGGACGGGTAGGCTGCATTAGAAGGCTGCATGATCGTTTGTTAAATGAGATGGTCCAGCCTACGATGAACTTCCTGCTTGCGTCATGACGTCCCGTAGCGCCGCTCCTTGTTGCCTAGCAACCCTGACAAACAAATTTTCATCCCGACGATCAGGATGAGACGACGGTGTAATTTTACCCAATTTTTTTGACTGTCATTTTTGTTTTTAATATGTTTTATAACTCGAAGACTTGAGAGTCTTGTTCTGTCTGGTGGTTCGGGACTAAACTGTCTGAGAAACAAGAAGCTGGTTTAAATCTGTTAACGTCCACTGATATGAACTTTAAATATTATAAATCTCCACAGTCTCTGGGCTGAGTGTTTCTGATGAGGATCATAAATACCTGCTGTCTGAACAGAAACCAGATATAATGTATGTTAAACATGTTATCAGATAACTTGGTGGAGCTAAACTAAGAACAGTGAGGAGAGTCATGTTTTCACTGGTCTACAGAGAATTACCACCAGTAGAAGCTCCAGTAGGATTTAGTAACCTCGTAAACATTTTACTTCTTCTTCATATAGTAATTTAAATAAGGATTAAATATATGAGTGTTTATGAATAAGTCATTTTCGTGGTGGCCGAAGTCAGAAAAAATCGCCAGTCTCGGTAAAATAAAGCTTAAACACTGAAGCTGAACAACTGGAAAGTAAACGCTTTAAACTGCAGCGGCTCACATCAATAACGTAACTTAATCGTTTTTTTAAAAACAAATTTTAATGTGTTCAACACTTGTGCTATTGGAGTGAACTGTAACATAATACTAATATTTAAAACTAGAATCCTCCATCCATCTTCTCTGTCAGCCGTCAGCAGTGAAAACTTCAGCTGTTGATCGAACTGTCAGCGACCCGCAATGGATCTTGGGATATTTGGGGCTACGAAGGATACATCGATGCATCCTTCAAATCCATGGAAAAGCAGGACGCATTCGTCGGGCGCATTTGAAGGAGTCTTGAAGTTTTAATGAAATGGGACAGCCTTAGTCGCACCGCTGTGACGTATGCGGCCGAATAATGCAGCCGAGAAGGATGCAGCCCCTGAATTGGGACACAGCTACAGACCAACGGCAAAAATGAAGATTCCAAGTCTTTAATATTATTGGGTCGTTTTAACAGCTGATTTTTTAAATTATCGGAATGACGTCATATTCGCAAATATTGACCGATAATTATTGGACGCCGATGTTATCGTGCATCCCTACAATATATAACAGATGAAAGTAAGTCTGGTGGATTTTATGACAAAGGGATAACTTGGTTTTACAGTATTTTGATGCTTTATTGTAGTCTATTGTAAGTTTATTTCTGCTGGAGCCTGTTGTTGCTGCTGGTTTTAAATCACTCCACTCCTTTGAACCTCACTGAAGACATCAATGCAGGTTTTAGACGCTGGTTTTGTGCCGATGGATTTGTGCAGATGTGATTGTTGACGTTTCGTTAAAAAGTGTGAAAAAGTCTTACATTTGCCTGGGAACATCTGCAATATTGACTTAATGTGGTTCTGATCTTTGGAGGTAATAAGATGAAGTAAATATGACTGATAAATAGCTCTGAACTGAACCCCAAACCCAACAAAGTGGTACTTTATTTTGAAAGGTAAAGAATCTCCAAAGGCTTTTGTGTTTCTAAGAGTGTAATTAATTATTTGGATTCAAGATTTAAATGAATTTCAATGCAGAAAATACAAAGTAAAACACTTAAACATAACTTTTCCAGTGTCTCTATGAGCTGAACTTCTTATTTTTACTTTCTTTCAATTTCTTTCTTAATTAATCAATCAGCTGTTTGGTTGATAAAATGGTAGAAAATGATGGAAAAAATGTGACAAATGTCTTGTTTTGTCCAAAGATCTCCAGTTTACTGTCATAGAAGAGGAAATAAACCAGAAAATATTCACATTTAAGAAGCTGCAACCACAGAATTTACCTTTTTTCCGGACATAATTCCTTAAAACCGGTAAATTACTGATCAAAATACTTGGCGATTGATTTAATGGTCGATATCTAACGGATGATCTGCTGCAGCTCTGCTTGGACACCAAACGTATCAGGATCTTTACTTCCATTACTGATAATTGGACCAACTTGCTGCCTTTGAAACTGTTTGTTTGTGTTTCAGGGACACGATATGAAGAAATAATTGCTGCTTGGAGTCGGAAGCGATTCGCTAATTAGACCTGACTGCAGCTTTTCTTTAACTCCATTAAAGCCACAGCAGCAGCAGCAGCCGTGTCACATTCAATCTGACCTTTACTGATTATAGATAATAAACCGAGCCATTAGTGTCAAAGCAGAACACGATGCAGTCAGGTTGCTGTCTGGAGGTGTCGCTTGGTGTTGTTTTAACTGCTTTTGTTGTTGTTTCTTCCTGCATCCTTTGTGTTGTGCAGACTACGCAGACGACACAACGCTGTTTGCTGATACCTTTTCCAAGGCTGAAAAACCAGGTTCACCAGTTAAACCAGCTCCAGACCGGCTCTAGCCTGGTTTGTACTGGTGGGAAAAGAGAACTCTGGCACCGAAGACTTCACATACATGGTGGAAAACAGCCTCCGAAAACAAACGACTGAGTTCTGGTGATATAAGGTCCTTGAAAAGACACTGAAACATCCTCCTTACTAAGGATTCGCCCACATTTTACCAACAGACGGTTTAAAAATGTGCCGCAGTCCTTCGTCCACGACCATTTTGATGAAGAAACTTTGACTTCTTGCAGCCCCACATTCAGGATTCACCTGGCAAAGGGACGGCTGTTGTTAATATTTGATATTTTCCTCCTCCCGGTGCTGCAGAGCTCCATTTAAATGCTGCATAAATCACCACCTCTCTGAAATAAAGGGCACTTAAGGGCAGCTGATAGAGAGTTTCTTTTATTGCCGAGCGGTCTTACGACCTGGTTTGAAAAAGTCGAGGCGAAGTCTAAAGTTTGATCAAGTTTTTTTTGGCTTGTGGCCCCTAAAAGTGAAGCAATATGTGCCCTCGTCAAAGGTTACAGCCATAAAACGCTTTCAAAAGAGAGGTTTCTTCATTTTTACAGACCTGAACAGGCAATAATCTGCGGTATTTCACAGGCGAGGGGAGAAATCATTTTGCTTATCTCTTCTTTTCTTACTTCTCCCAGCACTTTATGACTCTACAGAGGTTTTGCCGCATTTGTAGCAGGAAATGCTTTAATAGCACACGTTGTCGCGCCGTAAAATCAATTTCAGCACAACTGCAATATCGCTAATCCTCACAGGAAGCTGTTTAGCAAACACGTCTTCTAATGGACGTCGCCGCTGCCTCGGAGGAGCCAATCACCGAGCTCCGTGCGTAATTAAATTAAATGTGCTCGTTCTGGATCAAAGTTATATCTGCGATTCATAAAAAAATCACATTAAACCGGCAGTTACACTGAATCTATTAGCGATTATAGTAATTGTAGCCATCAGTCTGTGTCATTAGAGGTGAGCTTTTAGCCTTCAGTGAGCACCCATTATCCATTTCATCTCCCCGCGTGCCCACCCATCGCTTTCAATTTACACTCCCACAAACACACACTGCAGCTGGAGGCCTGTGTGCACACTCTTCTGTGTCTTGTTTAGCAGAAACACACAACACATTTCTGCACACGGATAGCGATCGAGGCTCTCGTTAGCGTAGCATCAGGTATGCGGAGGATCCCTGCCTCGGCCCTTAATTGCGTTCCTCTGGGCTCGACTCGCCTCCCCTGGAGAGTCAACAATCCTCCCCGTGCCTTTGATCTTAACGAGTCTTATTAAGCGCCATGGCAACCGCAGGCGCTTGTGGGACCGCGGCAGCGCCGGCGGGCCGGTTGTTATTGGACCAGAATAAAGGGCCGAACTGGCAGGAAGCTGCTGCTGCTGCTGCTGGGAGGTTTGGGATTAGCAGGGATTGTAAAACACAATGGAAGCTGCTGTTTCAAAATATTATCTCTCAGCTAATTGTTCTGAGTCCAATCAGGGTTTTTTTTTTTCTCTCTTCCGCACAAACAATCGCTGGAGCTTTGTGGAGATGATTTGGCTGCAGCTCATTGAGGAGGAATAAATATGTGCTGCTGAAGTTTTCTAAGTTTAGACGCTGCAATCTGCGGTTCATTTGTCAGCATTATTCTGCGTTCTGTACGTGAATCCAGCAGCAGACCACAATAAAAATCCATCCCGCATGAGGACAGCGATATTTCTCATCGACGTTCTCTTGTGTGACGGAGTTTCATCGATCCGGCTATTATTTTAGGGGCTGCAGTTTATTGTGGTTTGTCTCAGAGATTGTTTGGTTCACCTTCACGTCAAACTAATCAGGCTCCTGGATAAACAGAGCAGCAGCTACTCAGGTAATCAGCTGATTCACCAGAAAGAGAGGAGATAATTATGATCATTAATTAACTGTTTACAGCTCGTCTGCTTCTTATTATAGGTAATTAAAGGTCTTCAGGATAGCCATCTTGAACCTGTTTACACTTTGGTTGCGTTTAAAAGTGATTAAACATATTATTCATTAACAAGCAGGTGTTGATTGGGGCTGAAAACATAACATAAATTGAAAACTTGTTCACAAATACGGTAATTTAGTAGATGACACTTAAAAAATGACTTGTAAATGATGTGGAAAATCTATTTTGGACTTGTGTTCATACCTGTAATTGTAACAAAAAAAAAGCTAAAATGAGAAGCTCTATTGTCATTGTTAAGGCAACGCAAGACATGATGAAATCCACACTCACCAGCCACTTTATTAGGGACACCTGTTCCATTGCTTTTTAACACAAACAGCTAATCAGCCAATCAGATGGACGCAACTCAATGCATTTAGGCTCGTAGATGTGGTCAAGACAACCTGCTGAAGTTCAAACCGAACATCAGAATGGAGAAGAAAGGGGATTTAAGGGACTTTGAACGTGGCATGGTTGTTGGTCTGAGTGTTTCAGAACTTGCTGATCTACTGGGATTTTCACCACAACCATCTCTGGGGTTTACAGAGGATGGTCCGAAGAAGAGGAAACATCCAGTGAGTTGATGGTAGAGGTCAGAGGAGAATGGGCAGACTGGTTGGAGATGATAGAAAGGCAGCAGGAACTCAAAGAACCACTGGTTACAACCAAGGAATGCAGAATCTGAACCACAACAACCTTGGAGAAGATGGGCTACAGCAGCAGAAGACCACACCGGGGGCCACTCCTGTCAGCTAAGACCAGGAAACTGAGGCTACAATTCACACAGGCTCACCACAACTGGACAGTAGAAGATGTAGAAACGCTGCCTGGTCTGATGAGTCTCCATTTCAGCTGAACATTCAGATGGTTGGGTCAGAACAACATGAAAGCATGGATCCATCCTGCCTTGGATCAACGGTTCAGGCTGCTGCTGGTGGTCTAATGGTGTGGGGGGTGTTTTCTTAGTACCAACTGGTTTAAACTCCACAGCCTACCTGAGTGTTGCTGCTGACCATGTCCATCCCTTTATGACCACAGTGGACCATCTTCTGATGCTACTTCCAGCAGGATAAAGCTCCATGTCACAAAGCTCTGATCAAACTGGTTTCTTGAACATGACGATGAGTTCTCTGGACTCCAATGGCCTCCACAGTCACCAGATCTCAGTCCAGTAGAGCTCCTTTGGGATGTGGTGGAACGGGAGGTTGGCATCAGCTGACAAATCTGCAGTAACTGTGTGATGCTATCATGTCAACATGGACCAAAACCTCTGAGGAACGTTTCCAACACCTTGCTGAAAGTATGATATGAAGAACTAAGGCAGCTCTGAAGGCAAAAGGGGGTCCAACGTTTACTAGCAAGGTGGACCTAATAAAGTGGCCAGTGAGTGTATACAGAGCTTACGTAAAGATCTCGATCCATAAAGATCCAGTACAAGAAGTCATAAAAAGACGATGCAGATAGTCTAGAGAGGAACATTCTCCAAGTGTCTGTAAAGGATATTCTTTAAAAGCAAACTAAAGAACATTTCCACCTTAATAAAATGTCAAAGATGTCTGCTGAAGTGCAGATTGGAGCCGCCCTGATGGGTTGGTTGGAGATAATTTAATTAAAAGTTGCATAAACTCAAAGACATCAATGCAAACTGCTCACGTTATTTAATTTCTTGCACGGCGTCAGACTAAAACTCGACCGCGCTTCATTTACAGTACAGCAGAGTGGCCTGTTTACAGTGTGAATGTAATGAGGCCCGCTTGCATTAAATTTCCTTTATTTTCTATAATTCATCGCATCAGATATTAAAGAACTCCTGCTGTTTGACCACCACAAGCCGGTCCACTGTAGCCATTAATAATAAATGAAGCTTGTAGCTGCATATTAATTGTGCTGGAATTCTTTGATGGATTCCCGACAGGATTCCCGACGGTCCGTCAGCTCCTCGTCTTTCATCCCTGCAGCTCCAGGAGTCATGAGGCGACTGTAAAGCAGCAGCGGGTTTTATAAAGTCCGTCCGCACGTTGATCCGTCTTTACAAGTGACATTTCAGTCAGACTGAACTCGGGTCTTCCTTTCGTTTGTGCATTATCGTCTTTTTATCCTAACAGTTTGGTACATAAAGCCTTTAAGTGTCATCTCCATGTTGCTGCGTCAGACTACTTAACATTTTTAAATGTCGGATTTAATAACACGATTAAGTCCGACGCTTTTATTGTTGATATTTTCTTACTTTTTGAACTTCTCTTCTCTACTTTCTGTCCTGAATCATGTTAACGTTCGTCGGGGAATTAATTTAATTCTATCCTGTAAAGATTATGATTGGCAGGTCTGGACACTTTACATAGTGTTTAGTTGAGTGAATTTACTTTTGCATGTGTGTTTCAGGGAAGTTATAACCCAAACAACTGTTCATTTCCACATGTTTGTAGCCATATTCTCCTTAAACTACATGGCAGGAAACCTTTTGGGAAGTTATTACCAGCATCTTTTATTAGATTGACTACATGAAGTTGCTGTGTTTTACTTTAGCAATGCAGAAAAAGGAGGAAAACCATGTGAGAAGACCTACGAATCAATGCTAAATAAATTTTCTATACAAGGAGAAGAGAAATGGTGATACTAGGAGGAGACAGCCGCACAAATTTGTCTGCTTGCAGGAAATACAGCAATATGAACTCATGATTTTGCACTTTTTCGTGATGGTTTTTCATCTTTTCATGGTGGTTTTGCGCGTTTAGGTCATGATTTTGTCCTTTTTAATAGTAGCTTGGCATCATTATGAGGCAATTTTGAGTCCATATGCTAATTTCACCCCTTTCTATGGTCATTTTGCATCTTTTCGTAGCAGGTTTTCATCTTTTTATAATAATTTTGCGTCTTTTCGTGGTAGTTTTTAGGGCTGGTCCAAGTAGCAATATCTGTGCTTCGGATATTCGGATCTAAAATTCGGCGAATATTCGAATATTCGTGCCGTGATGAGACAATGGAGCAACACTTGGCAACGCTCGGCAACGCTCGGCAACACTCTGTGGCGTACTACAGCCTCGGCAGCATTCGGCGACAATCGGTGACGCTCGGCAACGTTCGACAGCGTTGTCGGCGGCGCGCACGAATATTCAAATATCAAAATTGTTATTCTAATACCACCACAACAAATGGATATTCGAATATTCGGGACCAACCCTAGTAGTTTTATCTTTTTCGTGGGGGTTCTGTGTCTTTTTGGGGTGACTTTGCATCTTTTTGTGGACATTTAGCGTCTTTTTTATTTTATACTGGGAGCAGAGCAGCGGCACATATTCATCAGATTTCAGGAAATAGAACTATATTAACTCATGATTTTGTATCCTTTCATGGTGATTTTGCACTTTTTCGTGATGGTTTTGCACCTTTTTCTGTCGGTTTTTCGTCTTTTCATGGTGGTTTTGCACGTTTACGTCATGATTTTGTCCTTTTTAATAGTAGCTTGTCATCATTATGAGGCAATTTTGAATCCATATGCTAATTTCACCTCTTTTTATGGTCATTTTGCATCTTTTCGTAGCAGGTTTTCATCTTTTTCTAGTAATTTTGCGTCTTTTCGTGGTAGTTTTTAGGGCTGGTCCAAGTAGCAACATCTGTGCTTCGGATATTCGGATCTAAGATTCGGCGAATATTCGAATATTCGTGCCGCAATGAGACAATGGAGCGTGACACCAGAGCTGGCAGGTCCGCGTACTAGAACCACTGCGGTGTTGTAGAGCCTTGGCGGCATACTAAAACCTCAGCAACACTTGGCAACGCTCCGCAACACTCTGTGGCGTACTACAGCCTCGGCAGCATTCGGCGACAATTGGTGACGCTCGGCAACATTCGACAGCGTTCTCGGCGGCACGCACGAATATTCGAATATCAAAATTGTTATTCTAATACCACCACAACAAATGGATATTCGAATATTCGGGACCAACCCTAGTAGTTTTATCTTTCTCGTGGTGGTTCTGTGTCTTTTGGGGGTGACTTTGCATCTTTTTGTGGACATTTAGCGTCTTTTTTATTTTATACTAGGACCAGAACAGCTGATCATGTTATGAGATTTTAGGAAATATAACAACATAACTCATGATTTTGCATCCTTTAGTGGTGATTTTGCATCTTTTCGTGATGGTGTTGCATGTTTATGTAATGAATTTATCCTTTTTTGTAGTCGTTCGCCATCATTATGAGGCAGTTTTGAGTCTATATGCTAATTTCACCTCGTTCTATGGTTGTTTTGCGTCTTTTCGTGGTAGTTTCTTATCTTTTTGTTGTAATTTTGCTTCATTTTGTGGTAGTGTTGTGTCTTTTTGGGGTGACTTTGCATCTTTTTGTGGAAATTTAGCGTCCCTGTTTTAAGTTTCTACTGGGTGCAAAGCAGCTGCACATATTCATCTGATTTCAGGAAATAGAACTGTGTTAACTCACGATTTTGCATCCTTTAGTGGTGGTTTTGCATCTTTTTCTGGCAGTTTTCCATCTTTTCATGGTGGTTTTGCATGTTTATGTCATGATTTTGTCATTTTTTTATAGCAAGTTGGCATCTTTGTGAGGCAATTTTAAGTCTTTGTGATGATTTCCCCTCTTTATGTTTATTTTGCATCTTTCCGTAGCAGTTTTTTGGTCTTTTTATTGCCATTTTGCATCTTTTCGTGGTAGTTTTGCGTGTTTTATTCATGATGTTGTACTTTTTTGTAGTCGTTTGACATCCCATTAAGGCAATTTTACAGTGTGGATGTGATATATGTAACGAACGACAACTACAAAAACTCCAAATCCCAGACGGTCAGAGGCATCAAAGCTTCCATCTGAGAACCTGAAACTGGTGCTGCAGTACTTAAGATCAGTTTTCTTCTCAGGTCTGGTCTTGATTCCATTTTCTGAAGGTCTCGACTGCGTTTTAATCTCTGTTGTCTCGGTCTCAGACAAAAAAAACCCTCTGGATTTTATTTCAAGATCGATTAAACCCTCAGCTGTGGGGATATCACTAGCCTGTCTGTTAACATGATTATGGTGACTGGGTGTAAAACTTTATCCTTCACATGCAGCCAAAAACTTGACTCGTGTCTAATTAGTCGGATTTTTCTTACTGCTGCTGCAACACGGAGAGACTGTAAAAGTGTCTGGAAGGAGACGTCAGTTAAGTCTGGAAACATTCCTCAGAGGTTCTGGTCCATGTTGACATGACAGCATCACACAGTTGCTGCACATTTGTCGGCTGCACATCCATGATGCCGACATCCCGTTCCACCACATCCCAAAGGAGCTCTACTGGACTGAGATCTGGTGACTGTGGAGGCCGTTGGAGTCCAGAGAACTCATTGTCATGTTGTAGAAACCAGTTTGATCTGAGCTTTGAGACATGGAGCATTATCCTGCTGGAAGTAGCATCAGAAGATGGTCCACTGTGGTCATAAAGGGATGGACATGGTCAGCAGCAACACTCAGGTAGGCTGTGGAGTTTAAACCAGTTGGTACTAAGAAAACACCCCCCACACCATTAGACCACCAGCAGCAGCCTGAACCGTTGATCCAAGGCAGGATGGATCCATGCTTTCATGTTGTTCTGACCCTACCATCTGAATGTTCAGCTGAAATGGAGACTCATCAGACCAGGCAGCGTTTCTCCATCTTCTACTGTCCAGTTGTGGTGAGCCTGTGTGAATTGTAGCCTCAGTTTCCTGTTCTTAGCTGACAGGAGTGGCCCCCGGTGTGGTCTTCTGCTGCTGTAGCCCATCTTCTCCAAGGTTGTTGTGGTTCAGATTCTGCATTCCTTGGTTGTAACCAGTGGTTCTTTGACTTACTGCTGCCTTTCTATCATCTCCAACCAGTCTGTCCATTCTCCTCTGACCTCTACCATCAACTCACTGGATGTTTCCTCTTTTTCGGACCATCCTCTGTAAACCCTGGAGATGGTTGTGGTGAAAATCCCAGTAGATCAGCAGCTTCTGAAACACTCAGACCAACAACCATGTTACGGTCAAAGTCCCTTAAATCCCCTTTCTTCTTCATTCTGATGTTCGGTTTGAACTTCAGCAGGTTGTCTTGACCATGTGTCTAAATGCGTTGAGTTGCTTCCATGTGATTGGCTGATTAGTGGTTTGTGTTAACAAGCAGTTGAACAGGTGTATCTAATAAAGTCGTTGTAAGTGTATATTTCCACATTTTCTTGATTAAACAACTGTAATGATTAAACTGTGGCCGACTTACTTTCTGTTTCGTGACTGAAAATCTCTAAATTGGAGTATAAACAGACGTCAGACCGGCTGTTCCAGAGCCTCGGTTACATTTGCAGCATGTTGATGCAGTCGTTTGTATGTCAGTGTCATGAGCAAAGCCTCTTCCTCTGCAGACTGATGTTTGCTTCACTGTGTGTGTTAAAGCGCGCTGGAGCCGATCAAAGCTAAACGTGAAACACGGCTGTGCAAATGGGCTGACGGATAGAGCAGCTATCAGCAATAACCACAGCGACCAGCAGCTCGGATGTTAACCTGCTCTGGTTTACCTGATCGATCGGCTGCAGGTGAGTCACAGCTGAAGTTAGAGGGACTGTAGCGTCCAAGGTAACCAGATCCTCAGTCAGGTGGGAGGGTCCGTGTACGTCGCGGCCATTAGTTTTCTTATTTTGAGATTTCAAAATAAAAATGAAAAATAAACCGTTTCCCTTTTTTCAGTGATAATACAAAATGAAAAACGGAAAACAGGCCCTAATTCATTATCCATTATCCGTTATCTGATTTAATTAGATGTGTTTGTAAATGGAAATGAAAATTAAAATACACCTGTGGAAAACTTATTTCTCTATTTCCTGTTGGTTTTGGCTCCGTGACCCGTCTGACTTCTGAAGAGGAGTTAGCAATTTAGCGAGCTCCGCTAAATGGCGGAGCTAGCTAGCTAGCAGCGGAGCTAGCGCTAAATCACCAATTTGCTTTCTGGCAGAGCTAAAGTAACAGAAAACCTCCAAACCTCCCCAAAAACGTCCCAAAAAGCAGCCAAACGCTAGCGATTTAGCACTAGCGGCATAGCTAGCGGCACCACAAGGTCCCTCCAAAGGGACAAATAAACCCCACGCTGGTGAAAAGTCCACTGTGAAATAGTGAACAATGTGTGCCAAGCAACGTTTGGACCCCACAGTGGGTCTTCATCAGGCCACGGCACACAGCAAGGTCTGCTAACAGTGAGCTAACACTGGAGCTTTAGATACCAGATCCTTCCTCAGAAGTCAGACGGGTCACGGAGCAAAAACCAACAGGAAGTAGAGAAATAAGTTTTCCACGGGTGTATTTTAATTTTAATTTCCATTTACAAACATGTCATTAAATCAGATAACGGATAATGGATAATGAATTAGGGCCCATTTTCCGTTTTTCATTTTATATTATCACTGAAAAAAACGGGAAACGGTTTATTTTTCGTTTTTATTTTGAAATCTCAAAATAATAAAACGAATGGCCGCGACGTGCACGGACCGTGGGAGGCACCGGTTGGTTTGCATGGATGTGTTGTGATCCTGCTGGTTGTTCCTGTCCTCGGGCCTCCGCGGTGTCACTGGGTGAAGTGAATCTGAGAGTGGATTTGTCGTCCCTCCTCTCAACCATGTTGCTCTCATCCAGACTTTAATTGAGTTTTCTTTGTGACGAGCGGCAGCGGAAGCCGTCCTCCTCTCGTCTCTCTGTAGTGGAAGGAATTAGGACTCATTAGTTGGAGGCTCAGATGTTCGGGGATTAGAAGGTGTCGGGCGTCGGAGCAGAGGAGCGGCAAATTGTCGTCATGGAGACGAGGGCGGAGTCCGTTAATCTGAGCGCTAATTAATTTCTCACTCAGGCTTGCGCGGGAAAAAAACACAAGGCTCGGAGGCGACGCCCGCGAAACCCGCCGAGACGCCGCGAAGCCGTGCAGAAATGTCGAGAAGCAACGCGTAAATTAGATTTCTGCTCCGTGTGTTTGGCTGCGAGGCTGAGGAAGAAGGTTCAGGAGGGGAGAGGAAGGTGGAAGGGGACCGAGCCAGAACCATGACCGGCCTGCAGAAAGAGGACAGGGTGAATGCAGCCTTTGAGCAGCAGCAGCATTAGCAGGCAGCCAAGTATTGACCGCTAGCTGCCAGACGATGCTACCGCTAGCACGCTAGCAGCACTGGGTCGGATTTCTGCAGGAGGTCCTTCAGCAAGTCTGGCCTGTGTTTGGGTCTCGATCGCTTACAGCAGCTCAGTTACTACTGTTCTTTCCTAATAGATCACTTAGTAATATACGTGTGTTGTTTGTCACTGCAGGCAAAATTTAAATGAGCCGAGCCACGTTTAAGATTAAAAACACGTTGGTTAAAACTCTGTTTGTCTTCTGGCAGCAGCTTTACTTCATCCTAACCGACTGTGAGGGTGTAAACCGTCGTTGTGAGCAAACAACTGCATATTTTTTCAGACCAACAACAGCAAAATGCATGAACAGGTTTTGTTTGGGAACCAGTGAGTAGAATAGAATTTGTTTGTTGTCAACTTGTGCAACTAAATTAAGCTTAAATTAAACAGCAGGAGATGTGCAAATATAAAATATACAAATGTAGAAGGAAAGTGTCCAGGTGTATCTCTGAAAACATTTAAAGATAGCTTATCTGGTCTGTTAAGGATTGTAGAAACACTAACAGATGCTGCACTTCTTCATATTGCACACTGCAGGACTGATAAGAACAAGTAAAGGCTTACAAACGTGCCGTAAATCAATACAAGGTGCATGAGGTGCAGATATTTTCAGATTCTGTAAATGTAACAGTGAGTAGATTAAATTAAAATTGACAGTCCACCATTTGGAGGTGAATTTGCTCCTTCTTTTCAGCCTTGTCTTTTTTCTTCTGACAGGCCGATAAGCTCTTACCGGCCCTGGACCTAAATCTCCTCTAAACACTCCAATGCAGCCTCCATCATTCGCCAAAAATGAATAAAAACGCGTCTAGTAAACAAAAACTGCCAAAATGCCTGTGGGGTCCCGCCCATGTCTGGCCAAATCACCGAGATGCGTATTCTCACGGGATTAAAATGATCCCAGGACATCGGAGTTCTACGGAAGCCCTGAACGGCCATGGTCCAACTTCATTTTTCGCTCTGTTTTCTTGTTATAACGACACAATTTTGTCGTTATAACGAGAAAACAAAATCCGTTATCTCGTAATAACGACAAAATTATCTCGTTTTCTCAAGAAAAAAAAAAAAGCTTTCTTTTTTCTTATAATGACTTAATTTTCCGGTGAGGTACGAAGTGAAACCAACCCTCCAGACCAGAAGGAGCTCTGCCACCGCTGCACACTACCGACTGAGAGTTCGTTAAAGCTGGAAAGATATTCACAGATTCAGATTTCCAGCATCAATAACTCATTAGTGACACGTTGTCAAATCATAATCGATGCCTCTTTCCATCATTGTCAGGTAGACAATGTGCTACAAGCCCAGCTTTATCAACAGTAGCTGTCTTTCAGGCTGCAGAAATAACTCTGGTGTCTATGAGCAGCCGGCTGTGTGACGAGTGTCCAGGGACCGTCTGCAAATTTCAAAACCGCTGCAACAGCGAAGAGAAACACGACACAAATATTCAATAACTTCACTCTACTGTACTGTAGTGTCACCAGAATCACTGCAGCATCAACTGAAACTACAGTTGTTTATGATTTGACAGCGTCCCACTAATGAGTTATTGATGCTGGAAGTCTGAATCTGTGAATATCTTTCCAACTTTAATGAACTCTCAGTCGGTAGTGTGCAGCGGTGGCAGAGCTCCTTCTGGTCTGGAGGGTTGGTTTCACTTCGTACCTCACCGGAAAATTAAGTCGTTATAACGAGAAAACGAAGGAGAATTATCTCGTTTTCTTGAGAAAACGGAGCAAAAAAATTAAGTTGGACCATGGCCACTTAGGGCTTCCGTAGAGTTCCGCAAACTATAGCAGGTAACTTGCGAGGGAGTTTTTACTTTCCAAATTACCGACATGGCCGATTCTCACGGGATTAACATCACTGAAGACCTCAGCAATTATTACAAATTACAACAGGTCCCCAGGTAATACTTATCCCGTGAGAACAGGGCTTTAGTCTCTCAGTGTTGCTCTGTCAAGTTTTGGATTAATAGAACAAACTTCTTGAAGTGTTTCATTCCAATACTTTTATATTATTCTCATTTTAGCAAGTAGTGCATCTCTTTCTCTACCTCACCTGTCAGGTAAAGACCACAGCCTCTTCCTTATAAGATGTTGTTTTCTTGTCCTTTCTGGATGTCGCGACGGAGTTGGTCTGAGAATAAAGGGATGATTCGATTCCTCCAGTCTTCCAGATAAGCACCTTTAGTTAATTCAGCAACTTGGTTTACTTTCGTTAGTGGTTGGGAAGCAGCGTTGGTCTGCGGTTGATCCATATCTGGTCGATAAATCCCAGGACCAGCTGACAGAAGAGAATCTTCTGGGGGTTTTGTGGAGCCTTTACTTGAGATTCAAGTGTCATTTCTTTCACGTAAGTTATCAATTTCATAATTAAATTCCTAATTAATGGCACATCTGCAGGCACAGTTAGGAGCAGGTTTATTACAGGCTTCAGTTCTCGGTACGTTTCAACAAACTGAGTTGTTCCCTTTGGTTTGGTTTGTTTGCTGTTTGCTGTTTGTACCTTCCAGATGCACTGGTGCATTAGAATATACCCTGTTTGTGTGCTGTCACTCAGTCGTGTATGTTTTGGCTGCACACATGATCGCTGCCCCATTTTCCTCCAGAGGGCTGATGTCTGACGATAATCCCCTTGTCCTGCACGTAACCTCCTGTAATTCAGCATCGTTTCATTTCCCCTGCCGCGCAAACGAGCCGTATTATCTGACCTTCTTCCTGCGTATCCCAATTTTTAAAATACTGCCAGCATAAAGCCAAACCCGGTGGATGTTTCTATCACTGCAGGGATCCAAGCCGGCGCATTTAACTATTTACAGCAGGTCCAAAACGCCGAAACGTCTCTTTCATGTGGACGTGGGTCGGACCGCTGGAGGCAGCAGCGATGGGAGACCAGGCCGGGTTTGTTTGAATCGAAGGTGCCGAGACTATTTCTGGGTCCTCGAGTGAATCTGATGGAAGAGTCGAGTTTTGCAAACACGTAGGAGGTTTTTTGGCCCGGAGCCATTCAGAGGTTTCGGCGAACGCAGAGGAAGAAGAAACAAGACCTGCCGATTCTTCCGCCGACCGACTCTGGAAACCCGCCTGTGGTTCTGCACGAATACAAGAAGTAACCCGAAGAACTGCTCTGCTGCCCGTATTGTACATCTACTGTAGGTAGAGCACGATATTAAAAATACATCAAAGAAGTCACACAGCAAAAGCAACACCAGTGGTGGAGCAAAATACACCACAGAATCACAGAATATCTGAAATATAAACTGTAGAAATGCAAGTAAAGTTGGACGAAATCAATGTATATATAAATCTAGTAAATAAACCTGAAGTGCAGGTGCAAATTCAGTCCTAGCCTTTGTCTGGTTGGTAAAAACAATAATTTTATAACAGTTTCTTCCAGGATCGTCCCACATTTACCGTATATTATTAACTTTTCATAGGTGGCATAAAAGGTTAATAATAGTAAATAATTTCTTTTATCTTATCCAGTCTTTTAAGGAAAAAACACACCATAAAAATGTTTTTAAAGAGCTTTAGCTTGTAATTTTTATTTTTATTTTATTTTTTTAAATTTGCTGTTATTTTTACAGATTTTCCCTGTTTGGTTTAAAATTACAGACAAAAACAAGCAAAATTTAAAGAAAAAAAATATATTAATTTGCATGTTAACTACAACAAAAATAAATAAAGAATGTCCACATAAAACCATGTTTGTAAAATGTAAATTGGTGAAAAATTATACAAATTTCACTGTATTTAAATCTGCAAAAACATCATTATTTTACAGATTTTTGGCATTTTATATTTAAAAAAAAGACAAAATGGATGAGAAATAGTAAAGTTAGTTCTTACAGTATTCAGCCTTTTTAAACATATTTATTCTGACACCCCCACTTTTTATTTTATTTTCACAGCTTTTGTTTTTGTATCAGATTGTCAGCAACAAAACTGTGCAAAACTCCAAGATAGAGCTAAAATTAAATTAAATAAAACAGACAAAACAGGATCACAAATAGTAAGATCAATGTCTAAAAAAATGACAATAAATATGATGAAATTATACAGAAGATTAAGTGTCATTAAGGTTTATTTTTATTGTCAATCAGTTAGAAAAACCATCAACTCCATTGATCCTACAGTGATGCCTTCGAGTATCTAGTTTTCAATCATCTGAACAGCGACCAAATCAAAACCTTCCATCAGTCAATCGATCAGACATTTGTTCCTGCACTACAATAAGCACTAAACTGGCTCCTGAATTATTGATAAACCTTATTGATAAGGACCAGAGTCCCACAGTGGCTCTCTGCAGCCGACCCTGACCTCTGCTCAGGGATAAAAGTCGACCCCGCAGCACGGATCGATGGCAGCTAAAAGGGATGTGGACGTTCCTGTTAGCTCCTCATTCCTGTGGAGCTCACAGGAATGAGATGCTAACAGGAATGAGGAGCTAACAGGGACAAGGACCTAACAGGAATATGAAGCTAACGGGAACGTGGAGCTAAATGGAACGTGGTGCTAACAGGACTGTGGCGCTAACAGGACTGTGGCGCTAACAGGAGTGAGGAGCTAACAGGGTCGAAGACATAACAGGAATACGAAGCTAACAGGAACGTGAAGCTAAATGGAACGTGGAGCTAACAGGACTGTTGCGCTAACAGGAACGAGGAGCTAACAAGAACGAGAAGCTAACAGGAATGAGGAGCTAACAGGAACGAGACGCTAACAGAAACATGGAGCTAACAGGAATATGAAGCTTAAAGGAACATTGAATTACCAGGAGTGAGGAGGTAACAGGAATGCAGAGCTAACAGGAACATGAAGCTAACATCAATGTGGAGCGAACAGGAACGTCTAGCTAACAGGACTGAGGAGCTAACAGTAACGTTGATTTAGCTTAATGTGGAGCTAACAGGAATGTGGACCTACCAGGAACATGAAGCTAACATTAACATAGAGCTAACATTTAAGTGGAGCTAACAGGAACGAGCAGCTAACAGAACTGCCGAGCTAACAAGAATGAGATGCTAACAGGAACATGGAGCTATCAGAAACGTGGAGCTAATAGGAGTGCTGAGCGAACAGGACTGTGGAGCTAACAGGATCATGGAGCTAACAGGAGTGCTTAGTTAACAGGACCGTGGAGCTAGCAGGACCGTGGAGCTAACAGGATCATGGAGCTAACAGGAGTGCTTAGCTAACAGGACTGTGGGGCTAGCAGGACTGTGGAGCTAACAGGACTGTGGAGCTAACAGGAACATGGAGCTAACAGGACTGTGGAGCTAGCAGGACTGTGGAGCTAACAGGACTGTGGGGCTAGCAGGACTGTGGAGCTAACAGGATCATGGAGCTAACAGGAACATGGAGCTAACAGGACTGTGGAGCTAGCAGGACTGTGGAGCTAACAGGAACATGGAGCTAACAGGACTGTGGAGCTAACAGGACTGTGGAGCTAACAGGAACATGGAGCTAACAGGACTGTGGAGCTAACAGGACTGTGGAGCTAACAGGACTGTGGAGCTAGCAGGACTGTGGAGCTAACAGGACTGTGGAGCTAACAGGACCGTGGAGCTAACAGGACCGTGGAGCTAACAGGAGTGCTGAGCTAGCAGGACTGTGGAGCTAACAGGACTGTGGAGCTAACAGGAGTGCTGAGCTAACAGGACCATCGAGCTAACAGGACTGTGGAGCTAGCAGGACTGTGGAGCTAGCAGGACTGTGGAGCTAGCAGGACTGTGGAGCTAACAGGACTGTAGAGCTAACAGGACCATGGAGCTAGTAGGACTGTGGAGCTAACAGGATCATGGAGCTAACAGGACCATGGAGCTAACAGGACTGTAGAGCTAACAGGATCATGGAGCTAACAGGAATGCTGAGCTACAGCGTTGCATGCAGATGCTGGTGTGAGCTTCTGGCTGGAAGCGACTCGCTGTCAGCTCCTCTGTTTGTCCAGCTGCTGCCGATCACATCTGACACTGTTAATAGGCTTTAAACGCTAACTGACACATCTGGCATCGACTCGCTGACATGTGACGACAACAAGTTGACAGACACACACCTCAGCACACAGCAGCTGGCAACACAACACACAGCTGGATTAGTCCAATTAGCTGGTTCAACATGAGCTCTATCCGCTTTTCTGGCTCCGTTCGTCATGTCTGATTACCACGTCTCAGAACTTCCTGCTTTAAAACGCTAAAAAACAGTCTTAGATCCTGTTCAGAGGTTTTATGAGAGGACAGAACCACATCTGAACAATTTGTGCCTCTTTAATTTAACTTGTGACAGTCTGAAAAACTGCTAATGTGGACAAAAAAAGTGAGGATAAACACAATTGTTCCTTAAAAAGGCCCCAAAACTTAGTAGTGAGCTCCGTTCTTAGGATATTCTTGACATTTTTCTTGGTAAATTGGTAAAAATCGTTTGTATTTTAGTGTTTTTGGACTAGTTTACACATGAATTTGTTCCACCAGCAGCCCAGATTATTGAACAACGTCCCCTAAATACCAGTAATTTTACACCTTTTATGCAAATACTGACAATTTTTTACATTTATTGTAAATATTAATAATTTTTGCACCTTATTTATTCAGTTTCTTCTGTGCATAAACAAAGTATGGCTTAAAAAGGCCCAAATCTTCAGTAATGAGCTTAGTTTTTACGATATGTTTGTCATATTTCTTGGTAAAAATGGTAAAAATAATTTGAATATCAGTGTTTATATATTAATTTACAAGAGAATCGACTGCGTAGTGTTTACCAACTATTTCGCACCTTATTTTTTCGATCTTTTCTTTGCATGAACAAAATATGGCTTTAAAAAGGCCCAAAAACCTTCATTCTCAGGTCTGACAGGATATTTTTGTGACATTTCTTGGTAAAAATGGACGTTATTCCGTCGACCAGCATGGTTTGCACGTTCATTTCAGGTTCTTTTGCACATTGGTTTCCTTATTTTTCTCATGTGTGAGCTTCTTAATGTTGAGATCAACTGATATACAAATCACAGCGCTCCAGAGACCCGTAACTGAGCCTGAAACAACAATATGTATCTTTAATGACTGCAAAAATAGCCTTGTTGCGCAAAAAAGTAAATAATTAATATTAAAAGCAAACGCTGTCTCGGCTCTCCTGAGCACAAACTGCAGTTTAAGGCTTCTAATCGGCTCACGTCTGCAGCAGGCCTGATTTAAAGAGATGATGATGTCGGGTGACGGCGGCTGATGAATTGGACCTGGCTGTGCTGATAAACGGGGCAGCACCCGGCTGATGAGCCACTCGTTTGATATAATGAGTTTTATTGACAGGGGTGGCTCGCTGTGATTAGCGCCGCTAATAGACAAACAACTGTCCGCTCCTATATTCCACAAGCAGCAGCAGCCGAGGAGACGCAGTCAGCAGGCAGCGGCGGTCCGAGTCCTCCAGGAACTTCTGCACTTTGGCGTTGTGCTGATGTTGGCAGGAAACATCACTGGGAGGTTAATGTTTGAATTCAGAAAGCACAGGAGGCAGAATCAGACTCAGAAATACTTTAATGATCCTGAGGGGAAACTGTTGACGTCACGCTTGTTCCCATTCAAAGTCTTTAATGCAGTAGAAGAAACATAAGATAAACACAAGCAGAAAAATAAGTCTTAAATATACAAAAATGAACATTACATTCGGAAAATTAACTTACACAGTGTAACAGACAACAATAGAGGTTAGGGATGTACCGGTACACAAAAATCATGTTTCAGTACGTACCTCGGTAAGGAAGTCCCGGTTCGGTTCGGTACGGAACTCTCTGGAGTCGACGGACGCAATGGTGCGTCAAAACGACATGACCGATTTAAGATGACGTAGCAGCAAGATGTAGCCTCGCTGAGTCTCCGTTTCAACTTGTGTCCAAAGTGTGGATTTCTAACTATCCACCAGTCTTTGATTTGTGTTGATCGGCCAAGTAAAACCAGAGTTATGACCAAACACCATACTTTCTCCACGTTTGGAGCTCCTTACAGCTTTGGTCTGGTCCACTTGTTTTACTCCTTTTTCATACTCTACCAGGAAAACCAAGTGATCCCAGACGGGTGGTTTTAACCACGGCGGA
This sequence comes from Dascyllus trimaculatus, assembly GCA_024666655.1. NCBI lineage: Eukaryota > Metazoa > Chordata > Actinopteri > Pomacentridae > Dascyllus > Dascyllus trimaculatus. The sequence goes on from CM045453.1 coordinate 32,232,994, forward strand.
GCGTCTCCCAGCTGTTAGCATTAGCCATCCCATTAGCTAGCCATACATCACAGAAGGTCCATCACATCCTGTGTTCCCCTGGAAACTCCTACTTGTTTTTAGTTCCTCAATACTGTTTAACTGTGAGACGGAGAAGGTCCAACACAACTGTGGGCACTACGAGGTTCACTATTAAAACAGTTCTGTACGTTGGTCATTCTTAATAGTCTTAAAACTTTCGTACGGTGGTTCACCTCTGTACCGATCGGTTCGGTTCGGTGAATACTTACACCCCTAATAGAGATATAACCAAGTGGAACCGTGTCATGTCAGGAAAAGCAATTAAGTGAAGACAGTTTTCTTTATATAAAAAAAATCTCATTGCTTCTGCAGAATAGTAAGAGACATCCTTCAGTCCAACACTGTTCGTACTTGTGAGAAACCACAAAGCAGTACTACGCTGCTGTTTTCAAACTGTTCAAGCGTGCCGTGCAGAGAAGGCTGGCTTCATAATCTGCAAAAAAAACAGCAGACCTAATGTTACCACGATGCCCCAGTAGGATCATCTAACCTCCCGATTGAAGATGCAAATACAGGTTTGACCTGTTTCCTGCCTAAAGTTAAATTTCAAGCATCACTGAGCAAAAAATTCCATATTTATCTTTCCGCAATGTTGTGCACAAGTGGAAACTACATGCCTGCGCTTTCGCTTGGGCTGCACGTGTCTTCAGATGGTTCAATGGTGGAAAATCCTGCAGGGACAGTTGATATTCCAGCGTTAGCAGCAGCTGTCGACGCTGCAGAACAACCCAGAGACGATGAGGCAAATTCGTCCTGAAGAGTCTGAAGGAGCATCTCGGCAGTAAAACACGTCACTTTGGGCGAGGTGTACTTGATCAGAACATTTTTCAAAAGTAAATGGCAAATGGTCTGCACTTATATAGCGCTTTTTTTTCTACCTTAGTGGTTCCAAAGTGCTTTACAATGTGTTTTGCATTCACACTCCAGTGGCGACAGAGCTGCCATGCAAGGCACTAATCTACCATTAGGAGCAACTTGGGGTTCAGTGTCTTGCCCAAGGACACTTCGGCATGCAGAGGGGCCAGGGATCGAACCGCCAACCTTACAATCATTGGACAACTACCACCTGAGCCACAGCCGCCCGTAGAGCAAGAAATGTGCAAATATAAAAGTAAATAATTCAAGACATGCAGTAATTTGTGCTTTAAAACGAGATGTGTTCCAACTGTGGAAACGCCAAGAATGCTTTTGCGTCGCGGTTACTTTGTGCATAAGCTGTAAATGTAAAGACGGCGGGTCATCGGAGCAGAATGACCACCCAACAGTGCAGAGAGGGAGAGATTTACGAGATGATGAGAGGACGGACGGATGATACCCGGCTCATAAATGGTAAAATAAAAGGAGAAAATGCAAAGAGAGAACCAGGAAGTGATGCTGCTCGCTGTGGTCCGATTCGTGATTCTGAAGCTCTGCTAATGGAAAACTAACATTTGCTTCCTCCTGTAGCCAAAAACATTCACCTTTTGTGCTTCTTCCGCTATATAAAATCGACCAGCCTGATTCTGTCACCTGTCATGTCGTAAATAAATAAAAAAGTCTCGGCCTGCAGCTGTAAATGAGGACGGGTAAGAAATGACCAGAGCCACAGATGGAGGTTGTGACATCAATTGAAGGAGCGGGAATGAGGTGTTTTTGTCGTTCGGAGGCTGATAAACGGTTCCGGTTCCTCTCATCGGTGTTTACATCCGTGGAATCCTTCACGAGCAGCAGAAATAAGGCGTCCCATGTTGTGCAGCATCCGGCCGGGACTCATTAGCGGCAGTGAAGCTACCTGCCGTGTCGGCTGTTGTCACATCTCGAAATGTCGAATCGGTGTCAGATCCGGTGAGAGGAAGGTGAGGGTGACGATGACGAGGACGCAGGTGACGCGTCGCCGTGTCGTCGCCTCGGCCGCTAAGTAGCAAGTCGTGTCTGGTTAATTATTGAGCGTCGAACGGTTTTGGTAAAAGACAAATGAATAGAACGTCTCCGTGAACACAGGAGGAGCAGGAGGAGGGTAAAACTCTAGACCCTAACCAGGTCTGATGGATGAAAGTTTACCGTCACTCTCCAGTCATGCTGAATACAAATATAGTTAAGTGATCCAAAGGTTATTCAAAGTGCATTCTGGGAAACAGCAGTAATGCACCTCTTGCACCACGTTACAAAAATCCAATTTGTGCATTCCCAGTTTGAATCCTCCATCTGAGTTTTGTGCCTCTTGTGCATATATTTGAATATTACCAGCCCATTAAAAGGTTTGTTGTTTGAATAAAGACACACCTTTTGCTCGACCATTGGAGGTTGGATTGGTGGAGCGGGGGAGTCAGTAGATTTCCACCCAGGAGATGAGTCTCCAATCACAACTATAGTTTTAGCTTTACAGTGTTTGTGCACCAAAGCTACCCAGTTGGGTTTAGAAAAGGTTTGTAGTTTGGGTAAAGATGCACCTTTTGAACCACCATTGGAGGTTGGATTGGTGGAGCCATAAGTCGGTGATTTAGGCATCAAAACTACTTGTTTAGGTTTAGAAAAGGTTTGTAGTTTGGGTATTATGCAGCTTGTTCACCATTTTATAAAGCTTCATTTAGTATGTTGATGATTTTACATACATTTGATTATTATCAGCCCATTAAATGGCTGCTATCACTGGACTCGTCCACCTTCTCAGCTTCTTCTTCGGCTCAGTTACAGCCTCATTTAATAGTGATGGAGCAGCGATTTTACACTTAGAAACTGGAAGAAGAGTTCACAATTGGAGGTTGGATTGGTGGAGCCTCAGATCATAGTTATAGTTTTAGTTTTTCACTTTAACTTTTGCTTTTACTCAGCATTTTAGCACCAAAGCTACTCGGTTAGGTTTAGAAAAGGTTTGTAGTTTGGGTATAAATGCACCTTTTGCACCATGTTATAAAGCTCCATTTGGCACGTTTACATGCTAAATCCTCCAGCAGAGATTTGTGCCTCTTGTGCAGATCTTTAAATATTATCAGCCCATTAAACGGCTGCTATCATTGGACTCCTCCACCTTCTAGTCGGCTCAGTTACAGCCTCATCTAATGGTGAAGGAGCTGGGATTTATGTACTGAGAAAGAGGAAAAACTTCACTTGCACTTTATGTTTTTCTGTCAGCGTTTATGCACAAAACTACTCAGCTACATTAAGAAAAGTTTTGTAGTTTGGGTATAAATGCACCTTTTGCTCGACCATTGGAGGTTGGATTGGTGGAGCCACAAGTCGGTGGATTTCCACCCAGGAGAGGAGTCTCAGATCATGATTATAGCTTTAGTTTTTCACTTCCACTCAGGATTTAGGCACCAGAATTACTCATTTAGGTTTAGAAAAGGTTTGTAGTTTGGGTATAAATGCAGCTTTTGCACAACATCACAAAGCTTCATTTAGTATGTTGATGATTTGTACATACATTTGAATATTATCAGCCCATTAAATGGCTGCTATCACTGGACTCCTCCACCTTCTAGTCGGCTCAGTTGCAGCCTCATTTAATGATGGTGGAGCAGCGATTTTATACTTAGAAAGGGGAAAAAAGTCTACAATTGGAGGTTGGACTGGTGGAGCCATAAATCAGTGGATTTTCAACAAGGAGATGAGTGTCAGACCACTATCAGAGTTTTAGTTTTTCACTTTTACCTCATGTTTCTCGTTCAGCATAGAAGGGTTTAGAAAAGGTTTCTGATTTGGGTAAAAATGCCCCATTTGTATGACATTTTCCAGTTTGAATCCTCCACCAGAGATTTATGCCTCTTATACAGATATTTGATTACTATCAGCCCATTAAATGGCTGCTATCATTGGACTCCTCCACCTTCTAGTCGGCTCAATTACAACCTCATTTAATGGTTTTGGAGCAGCGATTTTACACTTAGAAAGAGAAAAAGAAGTTTGCAATTGGAGGTTGGACTGGTGGAGCCTCAGATCATAATTACAGTTTTAGTTTTTCACTTCCAGTCAGCATTTTAGCACCAAAGCTACTCGGTTAGGTTTAGAAAAGGTTTGTAGTTTGGGTATAAATGCACCTTTTGCTCGACCATTGGAGGTTGGATTGGTGGAGCTATAAGTCAGTGGATTTCCACCCAGGAGAGGAGTCTCAGATCACAACTATAGTTTTAGTTTTCAGTGTTTGGGCACCAACACTACTCTGTTAGGCTTGGAAAAGGTTTGTGGTTTGCGTTAAAATGCAACGCCACACTGCAAAAAACCCCATCCTGCTCATTTCTAGTTCCCCGTTTCTGCATTTGTGCTCATACAGCAGGCAGCCGTCCTGTCCTTTAAAGCCGTTGAGTGAAGCGTCTTCTTCCAGCGGCAGTAACAACCCAGACAGGACTGAGGCTCCACTGCGACGATGAAGCAGCGTGAAGGATATTAGTTCAGACAGCATCTTCTCTGTTGCCGTAGCGCTAACGCTGTTCTCCACCTGCAGGCCAGAGTTCCACCTGATCACAGCGACTCCTAAACTTCACCCCACTCATTACTCTCCTGCTTGCCGCCGTCCTTTAGGTAACGCCGCTGTATTAAACTTTCACGGGCGGATATAATATTCTGTCCTCTGTCTAATAACGTTGTGCTTCCCCAGGTTTTAATATACATTATTCAGTTTTCATTTTGACTCGACGGCGGTTGAGGGCCGGCTGGTGTCAAAACCAGCCGTATAGTGAGGAGTAAAACACGATCAATCAATTACCAGAGGAGGGAGTTCCAGTGGATTAATGCTGCCATGGAGACGGGAGGAAAAGACTTAAAAAGTTAGAGAGGACTTCTAGAAACGGCGTCGTCGTTAACAAGAACTTCACCTACCATCAGTGGATGAACGTCACAAAAGCAGCCAAACATCCAGACTCTGATTTAAGGGAAACCGTCGTTCTGCTCAGTGCTGCTCCTCTCTGAGTTCGACTTTTACTGTCTGGAGGGATGCATGTGCAGAGTTTGACCCTAAGAGAAGCCAGGAGACTCTTTATGTGATGTGATGTAGAAACCAGAAGCCACTAAACCACATTTCCACCTGATACAAACTGGAGTTATTTTACTTTGTGGTCGGATTTTAGCGAAACGTCACATTTTAAAGACGAAAAGATGCAGAAGGAGCCAAATGCGGCTCCTGGAGACGATGTAGAAAACAAGCTGGGTTGAGTTCAACTCGTTTTGTGTCGGGTTTTAACAAATGTGTGGTGTGTCTTGGTTTTTTGTCTCGTTTTGTGTCTCGTTTTTGTCGTTTTGTGTCTCGTTTTTGTCGTTTTGTGTCGTCTTTGTCTAATTTTGTTTCTCTTTTTAGGCTTCTTTCATGTCGCGCCTCTTTCATTGTGAGATTTTTTGTCATTTTGTGGCTCCTTACTGCTGTTTTGTGTTTTTCTTTTGTTTTTTGTGGTTTGTCGTGTTCTTTTTCTTATTTTGTCTGATTTTTGTCATTTTTTTAATGTCTTTTTTGTAGTTTTGTGTTATTTTATGTCTCCTTTGTCTACTTTTGTGTCTCCTTTTTGACTTATTTAATGTTTTTGTCTCTTTTCTTGTCACTTTCTGTCTGATTTTGTCAGTTTTTTACCCTTTTTTATAATTTTGTGTCTCTTTTTTGTCGTTTTTTCTTCTTATGTCCATCATGTGTGGTTTGTCTTGTTTTGTGCGTCTAATTTTGTGCCTCTTTTGTCATTTAGTGTCGGATTTTTGGGGTTTTGTCTCATTTTTTTGATCGGTTTGTGTCTCTTTTGTTTAATTTTGTGTTTCTTTTTTACTTATTTCATGTTGTGTTATTTCATTGTGAAATGTTTTCTTTATTTTATGTCTTTTTTTGTTTTGTGTTTTTTTCCTCCACGTGTGGCTTGTCTTGTTCTTTTTCTTATTTTGTGTGTTTTTTGTTGTTTTGTGTCTATTTTTTGTCATTTTTTGCCTCTTTTTTGTAATTTTATCTTATTTTTCGCTATTTTGTGTCTTTTTTGTCTCTTCTTTGACTTATTTCAGGTCATCTGTCTCATGTTTTTGTCATTTTGTGTCTTGTTTTTATCATTTTTTCCCCTCATTTTTGTCGTTTTATTTTCCTTTTGTGTTTTACAAAGTTTTGTCTCTTTTGTTGTTTTGTGTCTTTGTCTACTTTTGTGTCTCTTTTTTGACCTATTTCATGTCGTTTGTCTCATTTTTTGTCAGTTTGTGTCTCTGTTTTTGTCTTTTTTGTCCTACATTTGTGGTTTGGCTCCTTATTTCTGTCATTTTGTGTCTCTTTTTTAAATAACTTTTTCCCTTATTTTTGTTGTTTTGTGTCTCCTTTTTGACTTATTTCACGTCGTGCGTCTCTTTTTTGTCTCACTTGTGTTTTGTGTTGCCTTCCTCATTGTTTTGTGTCTTATTTTGCAGTTTTATGTCTTCTTTGTCTAATTTTGTGGCTGTTTTTTGACTTATTTCTTGCCATTTTTCTCATTTAATTGTCATTTTGTGACTTGTGTTTGTCATTTTGTCTTTTTCGGTCCCACATGTGTCATCTGTCTAGTTTTTTTTGTAATTTTGAGTCTTGTTTTTCTAATTTTGTGTCTCTTTTTGTTGTTTGTCTGATTTTTGTCCTTTTGTGTCTTTGTTTTGTCTCATTTCTGTTGTTTGTCTTATTCTGTCGTTTTGTGTCTTCATTTTCATTATTTTGTATCTTCTTTGTCCCTTTTTTTGACTTATTTCAGATCATTTGTCTCATTTTTTTGCCATTTTGTCAGATTTTTATCATTTGTTCCCTAATTTCTGTTGTTTTGCATCTTATTTTCCTTTTGTGTTTTGCAATTTTTGGTCTCCTTCTGTTGTTTTGAGTCTCGTTTGTGTCGTTTTGTCTCATTCTGCACTAAAACCCAGGTTTATTGTTTCGACTGTGACACCTGGATGGATGTAAAACTGGTCTGGTTGCAGTTTTTACCAGAACTCCAATGTGTTTTTCTGCCTTGAAAAGTTCCACATGTTTGTCTGCTGTACTTACAACTTTGCTTGAATCTGCCTTTTTGTGCTTTTTTTATTCTGTCTCTGTAAAAAACGAGGCGTTACGCTGCAAAGAAAACGTCAAAATCAAAGAAAAATAAAGTAAAATACAGAAAAAGTGACACAAAGCAAGAAAACTCTGAGCAGACGGGTGACGTTGAGCCCGAAGCTGTGGATTCAGTTTATTCTAAAACTGACATTTCCTGTCAGTGTTTGCTTCAAATACGTCGTTCACCTCATTTATCTCGACATATTTGATTATTAAGTATCCGTGAACGGTGCTGATGTGATTTTCTGAGCCCAGTTTAATTAAAAGGGAAGTTTTTCCTGCTCCCTTGTTTCCAGTGTTCAAGCGAAACACTGCAGCTAAATTAAAATCCATTATTTTTGACTCGCTCTTGATTATTTTTTTGGCTCCAGCGGTTCCTGAACTCGACAGCAGTTGTTTTTTTTATGTTTATTTGGTTGGTAATTGGTTCTAATGTTCCGGCCTCTTGGTTTAGCTTGCAGTTAAACTGAAGTAATGGCTCTTAATGAGTCTGGCTGTCGAGGTGAAAATGTTGTTTTTTAGGTTTCTTCTCCCAAATGTCAGATTGTTAATGAGGTGTTTGCTGCTTTGACCTTCTTGTTTGCTTTGTGCAGCACTAATACTGTATGTTTTAATGAGCCTGAGTGCAGCTGGGGGAGGATCCCGCCTCTAAAAGGTTAAGAAACTCTTGATTTTAAGGCCGCTGATAGGAGCTATTAGACTTTTAATGAGCCACACGTCGTCTGGATTCTTCCTTTAGAGGCTCCAATCACAGGTTGGACTCTGAGAAAAAGGCCGGTTGGACATTTAGGCTTCTTTTTAGGACACTTCGCACAAAAACTACTTGGCAGGATGTGTTGTTTTCACAATAAAAGCTGCAAAAATTGTGAGACGTCGGCAGTTTTTAGGAGCCTTTCCTTATCGTTAGCTTTTGTTTGTTGAACCCAGTCAAGGAGCTCCGATGCCTAATTAAGTGTTTTTGCAGCACAAACAAAACTTGTGAGTGAAAATGTTCCACATGGAAGCGTTGTTTCGTCCAGTGTGGGACTAAAACTCAAAAACTTTCACTCAGCAATTTGACTTTTTGTTCCTTTAACATTTAAGACAAAGAAACTTGCAGGTCACACGGCGTGGAGGCAGGTTAGTGATGAAGTATTGGACGAAAAACAATTGTAAAAGAAGGAGTTACGATTTGCATTTTGACACTATTTACATTTTTGTCCTGTTTCCAAAATATTCACCGTTTTTTAGTCCTAATATACATAATTTTTATTTAAAAAAAAAAAAGACAAATATCTGTTAAATATTTTTTTTTGCTGATTTAAATAACGTAAAAAATAAAAAGTAATTTCATGGTCAAATATTGTTAAAGAATAAATTACTTTTTTGTAAAATGTATTATATATATAAAAACTATATTTATTAAACTGCAGATTTTTAATGTAAATATTATAATAGTTAATATATAAATGAAACCATTTGTTTCTGTGATTTTATTTTCTTTATCTGGAACCTAAACAGGACATTTTTCTTTCATTTAAATGCAGTAAAATGTGTAAACAAATGACTGTTTGTAAAAATAAAGGTTATATAGGTTTTTATTTGCAGTTTGAACACAACTGGAAAATATGTAAAATGCAAGTAAATTGTTTTTTAAAAAACAGTTAACATGAAAATTAATACTTTATTTATTTATTTATTTATTTTTACAGGATTTTATCAGTAATTTACAAAAGAAGGGAAAAAATGTAAAATAACAGTAAATTTTTCAAAAAATGACATTATTCATATGGCATAAAAAACAAATGGTCATTAAAAAAAATGAAACACACATTTTTGGACATTAATCAGAGTTCTGGCCTGTTTTTGTTTGTTTTTTTACAGTTAACATTCAAATTAATACTTTCCTCCCTGTGATTTTTACATTACATTTTCTGCTACTGAACAAAAAAATGAGAATCTGTAAAATAACAGTAAATTATTATTTTTTTTAAAAACAGACAACTTGAAAATTAATATTTCATTTATTTATTTATTTATTTACAAGATTTTATCGGAAATTTAACAAAAGAATGGAAAAATGTAAAAAAACTAAAATAATAGTAAATTTTTCAAAAATAATTCCCATTATTTATATAGTAAAAAAAATGTCATTGTAATAATACAGATTTTTGATGTGGATATTAATTAGAGTTCTGGCCTGTTTTTTTACAGTTAACATTCAAATTAATACTGACATTTTATTATTTGATATTGAACAAAACAAGGAAAATCTGTAAAATAAAAAAAATCTGTAAATTTTTCAGAAAATTACCGTCATTTAAATTGTAGAAGAGCTAATTACCGTTTAGACGTGGACATTATTTACATTCCTGGCCTGTTTTATTCCAGTTAACATGTAAATCAATGCTTTTATTCTCTGATTTTACAGGATAGAATCTGGAATTTAACAAAACAGAGAGAAAAACAAGAGTAAACAGTTTAAAGACTTACAAATACAAACTGTAAACATCACAGACTCCTTCCTCCTCTGCTTCTTAAACTCTGGTTTGCTTCTTGCTAATCGAGGACACGTTCTAACGATGTTTAGCGTAGCACTTTTGTTGAGCTCAGCCTGAACTTTTCTGCAGCTTCCTGTAGATTCCTGCTCTCTGTAAAACTTTCCCTTCTTACTTCTGCAGTCGTGGTTTTGCTCAGATGGTCAGAAATAAGACGAGCGGAGGGAAGAGGCGACTCAGCACACCTCCATGTCTCCTAAATGATTCAGAGCCTCTGTGTGCTCCGAAAAAAACGTTGGGCTTCTTTTGTGTGCGAGGAGTTTGCCTTCGTCGTGCTCCGAGCCTCGTCTTCGTGGAAGTTTGTTGTCTCGGTTCATCTGAGCAGAAGCTCACGACGAGCCGTGACTGGTTTCACTTGGCTAAAAATAAGCCTTTGTCTCCGGGAAGAGCAGCTCAGAGGCAGAACCTTCATCAGAGGAACTTTAATAACCCTGAAGAAAGTTCAGAACCAGGAGGGCAACCTGCAGGGAACGTTCTCATAACATCACCCACAGGTTCTAATCTGACGCTCGGACAGCCGATATTCATCATCTACAACAACGTTCCTCTGAGGTTACAGCTGCAACGTTCAGAGGATGTTTGTCAGGAACACGGATGATGTTCTATGGTAACAAAGGAGGAACGTTCTCAAAGCAACGTTCAGAAAACACTTTACAGGATGTCACAGAGGGGAACACACATTGTGAAATCTACAAAACGTTCCCACAATGTTCCACTTGAGAACGTCAAGTTTTAGGGCACAGCAGTCCAACAACGTCATCACCAAACATTAAAGAACATCTTTAGCTATCCTGAAAGAAAACGTCCCACTAAAGACAGCAGCAGAACTTGGCGGAACTCTTTCGGAACATTTTTGGAACCAACTACTCGGGTGTCACGGACAAAAGAGAACGTTTTATTCTAAGTTATTCTGAGAAGAAACGCACGACTCCTGGGGAAAACACCAGAACACAAAGGTTCTTTAAACTGTGTGATTTTTCGCTCGTCTTTTGTTGTTCTGCTCGTCAATCAGAGAAAAAGTGGAAAAAGAAAAGTCCGGAATCGATTTTCAGCTCAGGCTCAGGTTCAGTTTGTTGTCATGGTGTTTGATGAGATTCTGAATGTGGCTCTAATGTCAGAACAACAGCTTCTGTTCAGGTTTTTACCCGTCGGTTGCTGTTGTTGATGAAATGACAGGTTCATTGTTCGAGATCTAGACTCCGGTCTGGTCTTTCTTCAGGTAGTTATTGTTTGGACGTCGATGGTTACAGAGGAAACAGGAAGTCTCACGGTGAACACATTTTAACCCACAGCTGGAGCACTGGGTTGAGTTTAAAGGTTCATGTTAACGGACTGGTCCTAGAAAAGGTTTTCCTCCTCAGCATAGCGACAAAATACACATGCAGGACCTCGACTACCTGTCTTCCTGCTCAACTTCCTGTCTTCCTGCTCAACTTCCTGTCTTCCTGTCTTCGTGCTAGTCTTCCTGTCTTCCTGTCTTCCTGCTCATCTTCCTGTCTTCCAAGCTCATATTTCTGTCTTCCTGCTAGTCTTCCTGTCTTCCTGCTAGTCTTCTTGTCTTCCTGCTTGTCTTCTTGTCTTCCTGTCTTCCTGTCTTCCTGTCTTCCTGCTCAACTTCCTGTCTTCCTGTCTTCGTGCTAGTCTTCCTGTTTTCCTGTCTTTCTGCTCGTCTTCCTGCTAGTTTTCCTGTCTTCCTGTCTTCTTGTCTTCCTGCTCGTCTTCCTGTCTTCCTGCTTGTCTTCTTTTCTTCCTGTCTTCCTGTCTTCCTGCTCATATTTCTGTCTTCCTGTCTTCCTGCTCATATTTCTGTCTTCCTGCTTGTCTTCTTGTCTTCCTGTCTTCCTGTCTTCCTGTCTTCCTGTCTTCCTGCTCAACTTCCTGTCTTCCTGTCTTCGTGCTAGTCTTCCTGTTTTCCTGTCTTTCTGCTCGTCTTCCTGCTAGTTTTCCTGTCTTCCTGTCTTCCTGTCTTCCTGCTCGTCTTCTTGTCTTCCCGTCTTCCTGTCTTCCTGCTCATATTTCTGTCTTCCTGTCTTCGTGTTTTTCTGTCTTCCTACTCATCTTCCTGTCTTCCTCTTTTCCTGCTCGTCTTCCTGTCTTTCTGTCAGTCTTCCTGTCTTCCTACTCATCTTTCTGTCTTCCTGCTCATCCTCCTGTCTTCCTGCTCGTGTTCCTGTCTTCCTACTCGTCTTTCTGTCTTTCTGCTCATGTTCCTGTCTTCCTGCTTGTCTTCCTGCTCGTCTTCCTGTCTTCCTGTCTTCCTGCTTATCCTCCTGTCTTCCTGCTTATCCTCCTGTCTTCCTGTCTTCCTGTTCGTCTTCCTGTCTTCCTGTTCGTCTTTCTGTCTTCCTGCTCGTCTTCCTGCTCGTCTCCACTCGTCTCCTCCGACTGTCACCGTCGTACAAACTGAGCGTCCAGCAGGAGGTGAGACTGTTTCCCTCTTTGCCTCCTGTCTGCATGTCCGTCCGTCCGTCTCCTCCCAGTCTTGGTCGTCGTGTTGTGGAGGCCGATCAATGGATCAACAGGACAGAGAGGAGTGGAGAACCTTCACAGCCTCCATCGACCTGCTGGTTGGTTTATTACTGACCTGGGACCAGTCGAGGCGGAGGATAAGGAGGATGTAGGAGAGAGGAGAGAAGGTCTGGTATGAAGCTTGTTGGCCTGCAGCCTCCAGAACACAATCAAACCCTCATATTTATCCATCCAGGAAGCAGGATGTGATGAATCACCTTAATATCAGGACCGACTCTTCGTCCTCATCAGCCCTGAAACCGTCCGCCTTAAACATCCAGGATGGATGAGCCGTTACAGCGGAGAGGAGCCCTGGAACCACATTCATCTTCATGTTTCCACCTCAGACTGGTTCGTTCTCATCGTCACGATCCGACAGAGAAACTCCGACGAGGACTTGAGCTGCTGACAGAAGCTGTTTTTATTCATAAGTGACAGTTTGGTACAAAAACGGAGTCAGAGAGGATTTGTTCTGAAGCGTCAACACTTTGTTTACCGGCGTGTCCTTTTATTTTCACAGTGCACTGGGCTTTTCAGCAGCTCTAACTTAAAGCACAATTTACTGCTACTTCACAGACTCCCCCTGGTTTGTAAAATCGAGATAATAACTAGTGAAATCCCCCAAAATAATGATTTATTTTACGTTGGCTGTAAAAAAGACAAGCTAGTCGAGACTGCCCCATCAAACATCTGTAGTTCTACAAATGGTTTATACTGTATTTACATCAGCTAAACAAACAAATAAACAAGAACTTTACAGATTGATGTCATTATTTAACAAAATATACATATATATATATATATATATATATATACGGGCTGCATGGTGGTTTAGTGGTTAGCAACGTCGCCTCACAGCTAGAAGATCCCCGGTTCGCGTCCCGGTTAGGACACCTGGGATCTTTCTGTGTGGAGTTTGCATGTTCTTCTTGGGCTCTCCAGCTTCCTCCAACAGTCCAAAAACATGCTGAGGTTAATTGATGATTCTAAATTGTCTGTAGGTGTGAATGTGAGTGTGCTTGGTTGTCTGTCTCTATATGTAGCCCTGTGATAGACTGGTGACCTGTCCATGGTGTCCCCTGCCTTCGCCCGAGTCAGCTGGGATAGACTCCAGCCCCCCGTGACCCTACAGAGGATTAACTGGTGTATAGATGATGGATGGATATATATATATATATATATACAGTGAAGCCCAAAATTATTCATACCCAAATTTTGACGTGCCACTTTTTGTCCAAATGTAAATAAAAGCTGAGAAACATTTTTTCCACAGTGACGCCTCTCGTACATCATCTTATTATCTTCTGGGAGACGCCTGTGTAAATTCCAATCAGGAAAAAACTTGCTGGTTGAATAAAAGGAACATTAAGTCAAAATTTGCCAGGGGTATGAATAATATGACTGTATATAATCTTCTCAGCTTGTGAAAGTCCGTAGTTGGACGTAAGCCTTCCCCCGTTCTCTCCACCTTACCGTTCTGTCAAGGTCGTCTCGCCATCTTGTTTTTTGTCGCCCTTTGTTTCTTGTTTCCTCGGCCTCCACTGGGTGATCCTTGTCGTCCAGCGGTTGTCCGTCCCGCCCACTTCCACTTGAGTTTGCTGACTGTTTGTTGAACGTCTCAGACTTTGGTTTGATCTCGGATCCATTCTGCTGTTTTTGGATCTCGCCATGTGATGTTGAACATGATCCGTTCTTGGGCCCGTTGGATTGTTCTCAATTTGAGTTTGTTTCTTGGTCAGGTTCCTCGTTTCAGCGCCTTTGGCAGGATTCACTGGTTGTAGATTTTGCATTTGTGGGTTACTGGGATTTCTTTGTCCTTGAAGGTTGCTGTTGCCCTTCCAAAGGTTTGCCAACCCGTTGTTGTTCTGCGTCTAATTTCTTGTTCTTTGGACGTGGAACTCATCGAGACGAGCTGTCCAAGGTAGACATAATGATTGACCACTTCGTTGTCACCTCTTTATAATAAGGACTAAAAATAGTGAATATTTTAAAACTGTTTCATACTTTCCTGTTTTGTTAATTAAAGATAGTAACTAATAAAATCACAGGAAAAAAAGTTTTAATTATTAACAGGGAAAAAAAACAGGTCAAAAGTGTAAATTCACACTGAAAAACCTGTTTATTTAATATTAATTACCAATAACATTACACTAGTTTTATTTTACTGTATTTGTCTTGTAATCGGCAAAAAAAGCATAATTATTTTCCAGAAAATTGTTATTTGAAAGAAAAATTCTGTATCTTTGACTGAATACAAATATTATTATATTATACAATTATTTTACATATTTCTTTTACAGAAATTTTGCTAGATTGGAGATGATATCTTGTGAAATTATATTTTAAAAAACTAATAATTTACATGCTAACTTTAAAAAAAATCAGGACAAACTGTGCACAATATTCAAGTCTGTATTTTTACGAGTTATTTTAAAATCTGTGACCTTAAAACCTGTGTTTAAATCAGATTAACTTATCATTACTCTGCAGAAAATCGCTGTTAATTTTGCCCTTTCTACATGTTCTGAATGCTGCACTATTCCACCGTTTCTTACGTATTTTCTTGTGGCCCCTTGCTGACGGATTTTCATTGTTCCTTGACATATTTGATCTTACTGACAGCGTACGTTTTGTTTGTGATCATCTGTAGTCTCCGTGGCTGCTGAGACTTCACTTCCTCTAAATGAGTCAAGACGCTGACGCTCCGACTATTTACTGTTAAAGTCTCTGATCCTCTGAACTGCTCAACAAATGCATGAGAGATGTGCAAACACACGACTCTGCTGGATTATTTTTCATAATCAGAGCAAAAATATTTGCTCCACTTTCATCAAGATGAAGGATGAGATTAACTGTGGCTCTGACAGAGTTTCTGGAGCTGTCAGATCTCGTCTTATTGGTTGTAAACAAAGATTGTACATGCAGTTTTTCTAACCGCCAGCAGGGGGCGACTCCTCTGGAAGTCTGATTGTATAGAAGTCTATGAGTCAATTAGCCGACTTTTAACTTGGTTTGTTGCCTCAGTCAACATTTTCCTGATGAGTTTATTGTCTCTGCTCATAGTTTCAAGCCTCCTTCAATACATGATGATGTTTCTTTTGTAAAATTTGGCCCCATATGGAGAAAATTAGACGATAAAGCAGCGCAGCATGAATTTAACTGCATCTTTTGCATTGCTGTGTCAATTTAGCATCATTTCGTGATGATTTTTGCATCTTTTTTGTTGTATTTTAGCATCTTTTCTGGTAATTTCACATCTCCCTGTGCAATTTCAGATGATCTTTGGAAATTCAGCGTCTTTTTTGTCGTGATTTAGCATCTTTTAATGGGATATTAGCATCTTTTGGGATCATTTTTGTGCTGATTTTGTTGCGGAAATTTATAAGTAGCCTCACATTTAGAGGAGCAGGGAGTTTTCTCATGAAATCTAGCTTCTAGTTTGTGCAAAAAGATAATAACGAGAAGAACGCCATGCAGCTAAAGAGCCTCATTTTAAAGTCTATTGTTTAAAATGAAGGGGAAATCAGAGGATAATGCGTGACGCTGTGCACTGTGGTTTTCCTGTATTTGCTGCTGAGATGATGCGTAGAAATGTACACAAGCTGCAGCAGAAGAAAACATCTGACAGGTAGAACATGTGGAGAGGCTCTCTGAGGAGAATGGACAAAGACAGAAGGACTGCTGTAAACAAAGCTGAGTAACGGAGAGACGATGCGAAGCGTCGGACGGGGGGTGGGGGGGGGATGAGGAGGCGGAAGGAGGCAGCTGGAATTGAAGAGGTGGAGGCAGCGAGCCGACGGTAAACACTCGTCCTGTCGGCCTCTAATGGCCTCGGAGGGTTTTCTTCTTCATGTCACGCTCCGCTGTGCTGCTGTTATTGTGGTGAAATGGAAAACGGGGGAGATGGAGGATTCATAAACAAGGTGGAGGCGTCTGAGCAGCGGCCTGGCAGGAAGTCAGTCGCAGTAGTACTACACGGTATACACAGTACTATGCAGTACTACGCGGTATTACACAGTACTACGCAGTACTACAGCAGCTCCTGCTTGGCTGCAGGAGCTCCGGCCTCCAGCAGAGAGACGCTGCAGGACCGTCAGGCTTCCTGTGGACTCACATCTGATTAATGCTGCATTTAGAGCGAGGCGAGAAAATTACTGGAAGATATTCTCCAGTTTTATTAGCACAGAGCAGATGATTATACTTCTGTCACAAACCACGATTCCATTTTTACTCTTATGGTCTGAATGCATCCGATGCTCTGGGGGCTTTTATCATATCTGGACCTGAACTTGGGTTTGTTCTTTATTCTGTTCTACTCTTCTTATTTCTGAGGAAACATGAAACCAGCTTCAACAGAGTTCAGACTGAGCAGCTTTGAAACGTCACAATTCTAGACAGATAGATAAAAACCGTGCTTTATTGATCCCTGAGAGGACAGTGCAGCGTTGCAGCACTGATTGCAGATCACAAAAAATATATACACAAGATATTTTTAAAAGCAAACCCATGAGAAAGCTCCATAGTCCTCTGAATACGAGGCTACTTGCAAGCTTTCTGTTAAAGATAGAAAATGAACAAAAAAATATGTGTAATCATCTCAAAAGATGATGCAATACCACCAAAAATGCAACACCAACACAAAAATAACCTAGTTTGGCACAAAAACATATGAAATCATCAAAGAAATATATGAAATAACCCCCAAAAGATGCCTAAAAATCATTAAAAGATGCAAAATCATCACAAAAAGATATGAAATTAACACAAAATAAATTAGAATACAACTAAAAGCTGCAAAATCAGCACACAAAGAAGCTAAACTGGCACAAAAATACATGAAATCAGCATAAAGATGTGTGAAATTAACACAAACGATGCTAAAATATCTCTAAAAGCTGCAAAATCATCATGAAACAATGATAAATTTCCATAAAAAGACATAAAAGTAGCACAAAAAGATACCAGATACCACAAAAACATGTGAAATCATCACAAAAAGAAGCTAAATTGGTATAAAAAAGACATTAAACCAGCACAAAAATATGTGTAATCATTTCAAAAGATGATGAAATACCAAAATAATTGCAACACAAACACAAAAATAAGCTAAATGGGCACAAAAATACATGAAATCATCACAGAAATGTATGAAATTACTCCCAAAGCATGCCTAAACCCATTAAAAGATGCAAAATTATCACAAAAAGACATGAAATTAACACAAACAACTCTAGAATACAACTAAAAGCAGCAAAATCAACACATAAAGAAGCTAAATTGGCACAAAAATATCTAAAATGTGTAAAATATGTAAAAAGATGTGTGAAATTAACACAAATGATGCTAAAATATCACTTAAAGCTGCAAAATCATCATGAAACAATCCTAAATTTCCATAAAAAGACAAAAGTATCAAAAAAAGATGTGAAATTACCACAAAAGATTCTAAAATAGCACAAAAACATGTGAAATGGTCACAAAAAGAAACTAAATAGGTGCAAAAAGACATGAAATCAGCACCAAAACATGTGAAGTCATCATAAGAAATGCTAAAATACCACAAACGGATGTTAAATTTCAATTAAAATCAGCACAAACTGAGCTAAACTAAAAGAAAATCTAATGTTATCTGTGGTGATTCTGCAGCTCGACACACTAAAACATGTCGCCTTCGTTCCTTTTCCCTCCCGTCTTTTTCTATTTGTCCCCAGTTTGTCATATTCAGAGTTATTGCAGGAGAACTGTTTGTAATGAGATGCTGTTGGCCACATTTTTTATCTAAATTAACGTTTTTTAACAAAACAAATGAAGCCTGCAGAGTCCAGAAAGATGCATTCTGCTGTCTGGTGAGCACAAATGATTCTGCAGTAATGGACTTATTCCTGAATTAAAGCACCTAAACACATTATTCAGAGGTACAGCAGGTACTTTGTTAGATAATGAATTAATTACTGGGTTTAAAAGGCAGAATTCTGAGCAGCAGCGACGTAAACTGGAACATTTGTGGAGACGCAGGTTTGAGTTTCCTTCCTCCGAGGGGTCCAGTGAACTCGTGAGCTGCCAGAAGGAGGGAGTTTATGAATGGAGGCTTGTAGCTCCAGCAGCTTATCTGTTGTTTTACTGAACCGGCAGCCTCCAGACGTGATTCATCATCACCTGGATCAGAGTCTCTTCACTCCTGCAGGCGGAGCAGAAGCACTCGGGTCTGATCCGGTTTACATCCGAAGCTGCAGAGCAAACAGAGTGACGGCGAGACGATGGGGAAGCTGAAGGAACAGAGGGGCTGAAGTCGCCTCTTTATAGCGGTATACGGTCATCATCTGTAGTTTAATGTGCACTATATTGTCAGAAGTACTGGGACACCCCTCAAAATGATTGAATCCAGGTGTTCCAATCACTTCCATGGCTACAGGTGTATAAAATCCAGCCCCTAGACATGCAGACTGCTTCTACTAACATCAGTGAAAGAATGAGTCACTCTCAGGAGCTCAGTGGATTCAAGCGTGGTGCCGTGATAGATGGACACCTGTGCAAGACCTCCAGACTTGGTGTGGCCTTCAGATCAGCTCCAGAACAGTGGTAGAGAGCTTCATTAATGGGTTTCCATGACCCAGCAGCTGCATCCAAGCCTCACATCATCAAGTATTAGATGCAGTGGTGTAAAGCACGACCACCACTGGACTCTAGATCTGTCTGGACATCCCATGGACCAGTCTGGGTTTTGGTGGTTGCCAGGACAACGGTACTTCCTGACTGCATTGTTCCAAGTGTAAAGTTTGGTGGAGGGGGGTTATGGTGTGGGGTTGGTTTTCAGGCCCCTTAGTTCCAGTGAAAGGAACTCTTAATGCTTCAGCAGACCAAGACATTCTGGACAATTTGATGCTCCTAACTTTGTGGGAACAGGTTGGGGATGGACCCTTCCTGTTCCAACATGGCTGCCACCAGTGCACAAAGCAAGGTCAATAAAGACATGGATGATCCAGTCTGATGTGGAGGAACTGGACTGGCCTGACCAGAGTCCTGACCTGAACCTGATAGACCAGTGGTTCTCAACTGGTCCAGCCTCAGGACCCACTATGTCTCTATTAATAACGGTCAAGATCCAAATTGTTGAATTTTGCTGTTCCAGTTAACATATTAAGCTTTATTTGGGTGTAGTCTCAACGCATTTTGATACAATTTTGGCTTATTATTTTTGCTAATTTTGGTATATTTGGACACTTTTGCCAAGTTTTTGAGCATATTTTGGCCCATTCTGACAGATTCTGAGCACATTTTCTTATATTTTTGGCTCGTTTTAGCATAAATTTCTCCAATAAGCTGTCAGAGCCAAATCTAGAGGTTAATAGTGGGCAACTACTGGTGTCAACACCACTAAATATCCTGCTACTGAAAGCAAACTGTGTCATAAGAAACACGCCCTTTAAAAAAAAGACTTCATGCCACTACTTTTTTGGGGGTCGCATGCTTCTGCGACCTTCTAAAAATGGTTTTGTGACCCACTTTTGGGTCCCGACCCACCAGCTGAGAACCACTGCGATAGAACACCTTTGGGATGGATTAGAGTGGAGACTGAGAACCAGGCCTTCTGGTCCAACATCAGTGTCTGACCTCACAAATGCTCTTCTGGAAGATGGTCAAAGATTCCCATGAACACACTCCTAAACCTTGTGGAAAGCCTTCCTAGAAGATTTGAGGCTGTTGTAGCTGCAAAGGGTGGAACAACTCCATATTAAACCCTACAGATTAAGAATGGGACGTCATTACAGTTCATGTGCGTGAAGGCAGACGTCCCAATACCTTTGGTGATATAGTGTATTTGAACTTTAAGGTAATAAAATGCAACAGTTCTGCTTTAAATCCTAGTTTTGCTCCAACATCTCTTCAAAATAAATTAAACTGGCACAAAATGATATGAAATTAACACAAAAGATACTAGAGTACCACTAAAAGCAACTAAATCAACGCTCAAGCAAGCTACATTGGCACAAAAATATCTAAAATCAACAAAAAGATGTGTGAAATTAACACAATCAACGCTATTCTAAGACACCTCAGCTTGACAATGCTGCTAAAATATAGCTTAAAATAAGTTTTCCCTGCTAATTTTAAGACCTCAATATTCTGAATATCATGTCTTATTTCAAGAAATCTGACCAAGCAAATGTTCACTTGTTCTATTGGCAGATTTTTTTCACTTATTTCAAAGTAAAAGTGTTTTGGGAGGGGCATTTTTCCAGTGTGGATGCTGCCTGTGATGCCAGAAACGAAGATCTTTGACTCAAAATCCATTAAAATGACACCGAATTTGAATTTCTTCCACAGAATAAGCACCGTCGATGCCATTTCCTTCCGTTAACTGAAGGTTTGGACACAGGAATCTTCTTGTAAGCAGCCTTTTCAGGACGACGCTCTAAATGTGCAGTTAATGAAGAGCATCAGCGAGTCGCCTGTTGGAGCTTAATAAGGTGGATTTTAGCACGGAGGTCAGCTTCCGTTGCACCTGTAGGCTCCCACACAGCGCTCGGCTCACTTATTAGCACGTTTAGATGGAATCAAGAGTTCGCTCTGACCAGCGGCGGCGTTTCCTGCAGCCTCGGTGACCCCCGCAGTTCTCAGATCAGCTGAACTGCAGCCCTGAAGCCATCGCGTTGGGTTCCTGCTCTTAGTTTGCATTTAATAAATCATCTTTTTTTTCCACCGGGAGACTCCGTGAACGCCGTTCCTGCTCGTCCCTGCAGCCAACAAATAAAACCCACAGATGAATTGTAACAGCCGACGACTCGTTAATTAAACGTCGTGAGATTTGTTGGGATTTAATAAGGAGATAACGAACAGTCAGACTTCAGGAGCTGATGTTTGAGCTGCTTCGGCTACTTTATTTTACACACAAATCAGAAATATAATGCAATTAAACACCATGAACTCGACATTTACAGTTTATCTTGTGAATAAAATTATAATTCTACCTTATTTTTATAGCTCAAGCTCCCCATTAACATATTTTTTCTTCATAAAAGTCGATTTTACAGTTGTATTAAATGAATCGTCCAACAAAACAACATTATTTTTAGATCTTACAGTGATAGTTTTACATATATCTTTCTAAATAATCACTATAAATCTGATTTTTTAAAGCCTTATCTTCGTCCTCTACGATGCTTATTGCTAAAAATGACTCCTACTGTTTGCCAGGTCCATAATTCCATCATGCACGCTGCAGATTTTGGTTCATTTGGGGTTGAAAGTTCAGTTTGGTTTCATTTCGTCCATAAATCCTGGCAGCAAATCAGCGTCTGTTTGGGAAATAATGACCTCAAAATAACACGTGACCACAGGTTGACGTGATATACTGGCTTCTTTATACTAGTACAACTCAGAAATGCTGCAGTAATGTGCAGGATGAGGAGAATAATGTGGGTTTTTGAGCATTAAAATGTTCTGATAGACCCCAAAAATGAAACTGTAAACCAGTAAATGTGCACAATGTTTGCTCTTTAAATGGATGCATGTCACATAACTCCAACGTCTGTGGTTCAAATGACTCAGATTTGTCCAAAATGACCCCAAAAGTGTCTAAAATCACTAAAATAGATCATAAATGAATTAAAATTTGATTCAAAATGACTAAAGCTGGTCTAAAATTAGTCAAATATTGCCCAGGATTGTTCAAAATGACTAGAACTGGTCTAAAATGAACCTAAATTTGTTTGTAAATCCACCATGATTTGCTAAAAATGACAAACACTGGTCCAAAATGAATCAAAAATAATTAAGAATTGTTCATAATGTCTACAAACTGTCCGAAATTATCTCAAAATGGTCCAAAATGACTGTAGTTGGTCAAGCATAAATCAAAAACTTGTACAAAATGACTAAAATTGGCGATAAATGAATTTAAAAAATGTAAAACGGATTATTAATTTAATCAATATTTGATCAAATTACAAAAACTGATCCAAAATGAAGCAAAATAATTGTTAGGAATTGTTGAAAAATAACTAAAATTGGTCATCAATCAATCAAAATTTGACAAAAAATTACTAAAACCGGTCCAAAATGAATAAAATGTTGTTCAGAATTGTTCAAAATGAAAGAAACTGGTCCAAAATAATCAAAAAATTGTTAAGAATTGTTCATAATGTCTGCCCAAAATTACTTCAAAATGGTCCAAAATAACTGAAATTGTCCATAAATTAATTAAAAAAAAGTAAAACGGATTATAAATCAATCAATATTTGATCAAAATAACAAAACTAATCCAAAATGAAGCAAAAATTGTTAAGAATTGTTGAAAATAACTAAAATTGCTCATAAATCAATCAAAATGTGATTAAAAAAGACTAAAACTGGTACAAAATGAATAAAATATTGTTCAGAATAGTACAAAATGACTGAAACTGGACCAAAATAAATAAAAATGTTTGTAAGTCTTGTTGTAAAGTCATCAAAATTAGCTAAAAATGACAAGAAAAGGTTAAAAATCATCAAAAAAATTGTTGCGAATTGTTCATAATGTCTACAAACTGCCCAAAATGACCTGAAAATTGATCATAAGTCAATCAAAATTTGAAAAAAATGACTAAAACTGATCCAAAATAAATCAAAAACTGGTCATAAATCAATCAAAATGTGTTCAAAACCAGTTTCAGTCAGAAGAGGAGCTGCAGTGATGTGCAGAACGAGGAAAATCATGTGTTTATTGGACATTAAAGCATGAAAACATCGTCTAGTAGACCCCAGAAATTGAATTCTAAACCTGTAAATGTTTCGAATATGAGCTCGAGATACAAACCCTTCATTAGTCAGAGCACGGATCAGAAAGTCAGACCTGAAGCTGGAACTAAAGTCCTTCTCTGGACCTGTAGACCCGCTTCGCCTCCACGGCTGATAAATTATGAATCGTGAATCGATGCTGCAGAATCCTGATGCCGTGCGGTCGGTGAAGACGACAGGGGCGAGACCTCAGGTGATGTTTGACTTTGGCTTTTAATCCACGACGACAGCGAGACTTGAGAAGCTGAAGATTTACCGCGGAGCAGCTAATCCTCCTGCAGGCCGACCCGGGGCCCTGGTGAGGACCGGAGCCTTGGAGCGCCGTGAGGCCCGGAGACGGGGCGAAGAGAAGGAGCTGTGGGGTTTTGACGTTTTTATTAAGCATCTTTTTTCGTGTTTTTATTGAGACGGTAAGGCGGAGGCGGATAAAGATTCTCCCCGCTGAGCTGCTGCACACAAACACAGCAGCGGTCGCATCTGATTTCGGCCCGACTGCTGACACAGTTTGCGGACGTTTAATCAATCTGAGAGTCGGACCGCAGCTCGTGCCGGCAAATTAAACGTTATCGAACGCGGCTTGACAGCGAGGTGGAGCCCAGAGGACGTCCTCGGAGCCAAAACCGTGATCTCTGACCTCCACGTGGCGCAGAAAAGATGATTTCTTTATACGAAATAAGAATAAATCACCTCTAAGTGTGGGCTCCATGAATCAGACTCGACTTAAACGCTTCCTCTTTGTTGGAAACGCCGTGACATTTTGATTAAATGCGCTGCTGAACATTGCTGAACGCGGCTCGCAGACCTCCGTGCAGCAACAGATCCTTAACTTATTCCGTCCCCCCCCTTCCTGCCCGATAGGAAACGCTCTGAGATGTTAAATGGAGAGACTCTCCGCGACCAGGCAGGTGTTTTCCTCCGTGATTTATTGGCCGGATGAGACGCCGCTCGGCCGGGAAATGTCTCGCTTCCAAATGCGATTTTTCTCCGTTCGACTCGTGGGGGGGGGAAAGTTTCAGAGCCGCAATTAAAACTTCACCTGAAGACTCGCGTCAGATGTATTAAACCACAGGGGATGCAGGGAGACTGGAAGCTCCGTTAGCATCGGAGCTAAATGCTAACAGGAGGATGCTAACGGGGTTTAGCTTTAATACCACGATCACCATCGTAGTGTTGAGTGTCAAGGGAGTTTTGCGGATATTTCTTCGACAGCTTTTGAGTTGTTCCACTGACGTCTGAATCTCCTGTTCAAGTTGTAAAGATGCAGCTGATGGTTGGCTTCATTGTCAGGTGACCCGGCTGTTATTTTCTCAATGAATCGATCGTTTTTTGGTTTTTTTTGCTCGTTGAAGTCGGAAAACGGCAATAAATGTTCAGCGTTTGCTCCAGAACCTGAAGATCTTCAGTTTACTGACACGAAAGAGGAAAGAAACTAGAGAATATTCACATTTAAGAAGCTACAACCACAGAATTAAGACTGTTTTTATCGGAAAAATGACAAGTAGTAGCTGGTTGTTAATTTAATAATCGACAGCTAATCTGTTAATTGATTAATTGTTGCGGCCGTATGATGTAAGGAGGAATGTTTGATGCACCAACTCATTCATACAATAATTTTTTAAACAATTAATCTATTAGCAGTTTGATTATATGCATAGGGTGTCCTTTGGTGTTGGGGTAACCTGCATTGATAGACGTATAGCCGTTTTACCAGTCTACAGGACCAATATGAAGAGGTTCTAGAGGTGGTGGCGGAATAGTTTCATTACTTTCATGCAGGAGACCGACATTTATGTCTGACGTCCGATCGTTATTTTCAGTTTTATTCTATTTTGTGTCACAAGTCGTGCTTTTACATGCTGTTTGGTGACATTTAGCACTAAAACTGCTCGGTTAAGTTCAGGAAAAGATCCCGTTTCGGGCTAAAATCCACCCTTTAACAACGTGAACCAGATGTTGCAAGGCAAACATCTTGTTGCATGAAAAGGAGGGACATCGCTAACGTCAGCAGAGAGCATTTGGACTTTTTTTCCCTGCAACTCCACAAAGTTACACTCCTGGACAACTAAACTGCATTCTCAAATACATATTTACGTGAATTCTGTTTTGAGATAGACATAACTTGTGACCTCTGACAAGATGGGAAAGGTGGCCAGTTTGAACAAGCGACAGAGGCTCCATTAGGAACCAGACTTTCACTGAGAAAACCTGAATTTGAATTGTGTCCTGTTTACTTTCACTTTTCGCTCTCTTTGTAGTTCAGTTTAGGCACCAATTCTATGTGATTACGTTTAGGAAAATATAACACTTTGTTTGACTCTTTTACATATTAGAAGCTTGGTTATGGCACCAACATTACTTGTTAATTTTGGGGGTTTAGCTAATATTGGGCACCATGACAAAGACTCTTGTGGTGGTTAATGACCTCCAACCAGAGACAAACAGGGATCAGCTGGCACCAACATTACTTGCTCATTTTCGGGGTTTAGCTAGCAGTGGGCACCATGAAAAAAAAAACTTCTATGGTGTTTAATGACCTACAAAAAGGGATCAGCTGGCACCACAATTACCTATTCGTTTTGGGGGGTTTAGCTAGGATTGGGCACCATGACAAAGACTCCTGTGGTGGTTAATGACCTCCAACCAGAGACAAACAGGGATCAGCTGGCACCACAATTACCTGTTCGTTTTGGGGGTTTAGCTAGGATTGGGCACCATGACAAAGACTCCTGTGCTGGTTAATGACCTCCAACCAGAGACGAATTGGAGTCCACTGGCACCAAAATGACTTGATTTAGGTTCCTATTTGACTCTTTTACTACCTATTTGATACTTTCTTGGTGCCACCTCGTCTAATAGCGAAGCAGTAAAATAACAAATGGAATTTTACAGCAAAATATATTTCCTTCAAAATGCAGCTGAGATGCAGTTTATGGCACAAAAGTTGTAATTTCTTGGGAACTGAGTCGATTTCTGATGTTCACAGATTGTTTTAGGTCTATGAAACTACTTTGTGCATCAAAAAAATGATGCTAAATTGACCCAGCAGATTCAAATTTGACACTGAAGGCTCCGGATAAACGTCTTTGGGCTTCAGAATGAACCTTTGTGGGACAATTATGCAAGAACATTAAGATCAGTCTATAGACATTAAAGACTATGAGGCTGTAACAACTTACTTAACAGAATTAAATGCATTTTCCTGTTTATTTTGACCACTTTATTAACAAAAATGCCTGCCGAGATGAGGCTCTAATCAACAAAACTAGCTCAAATAATAATTTTGGTGCTGGAGATTTTCCTAAAACTTCTTCTATGCAGAATAAAACCACTGATACTTCAGGACTCTCCAGTCTGTCCGGTCTCCCAGGGTTTCTGTGCACCATTGCTCCAGAAAAGCAGCATTTCTTTGGTATTTGCTCGCCTCCTGTACCTTAACTGTGTCTCTGGGGTTTTTCCCCTGCGTGTTATTTTTATCTAACCTTTGTGTGCAGTATTCCTCACTTATTCACCTACTTTCTTAAGAAGTGAGCGGTAACATAAATCAGAAACTTCAACTCTAACATGTGAAACAGTTGTGCTGAACTGGTTTTTATACCACCGACTCGTCCTGCTGTTATCTGTGAGGATAATTCGATCTCGCTCTCGGTGAGACTTCGTGAGTAATTAAGTTTAACTGACTTCATTAAAAGTAAAAGAAGATGAAGATAAAAGCAGAAAAACACAGTAAAGTTTCTGATGCATGTAAGAAAACTCATCTGGAGTCGTTCTGAGCCTCGACACGGCATCTATTAAAGAGAAAGTCCTGAAAATTAATACATATTTAGTAGCTATAATCAGGACTGATGTTGGTTTAATCATTTACACAATAAAAGTGGAAAATCATTTTAATATATAACAACTTTATGGCAGTTTTGTGATGCAGACATTTTTGTTTTTTCAGTGTTGAGTGTGATTTATTGTTATAATTTTTTAATTAGACACTGCACAAAAAGAATAATGCACCAGAGTCAGTGTTGTTGTTAATCTGTGATACATGAAACATTTCTTTTCAGCATTTAGTGTATGTAATAATTATTATTTATGTTTCACTTCTTTATTTAAAAAACAATAGTAGCACTGTGTAAACAAACTGGCTTTAAAAGAGTAAAATTCTAAAAATGAATATAGGTTTTGTTGCTATGATCAGGGCTGGTGTTGGTTTAAAAATTACTGAGTGAAAGTGAAAAATAATTGAAATATTTAATATTTTTCTGGTGTTTTGTTTTTTTTTTTGATGCAGACATTTTTGTCTTTAAGGTCCTGAGTGTGATCTTTCTTTTAAATCGTATACTACACTAAAAATAATTAAACATTAATTAAGCAAAATAATCAAAAAATATCTCTAAGCAATTAGTAAATGAAAAATATTTAATGTTTAATTGTTTTAAAAAATAAAAAAACAAAAACAAAACATAAACTCCGGCAGCATCATGTAAAAGAAGAGTAAAATTCTGAAATCAATAAATATTTGGTTGCGATCATCAGGACTGATGTTGGTTTTAAAAATTCACTCAGTAAAAGTAGAAAATAAAAAAATATAAAACACTTTAATGGTGGTTTTGTTGATGCAGACATTTCTGTCTTTAAGGTCCTGAGTGTGAGCTTTCATTTAAATCTTATACTACACTAAAGATAATTAAGCATCAAATCATTGTTGTTGTCAATGTCTGACATATACCAGTGTGAAAATCTAAAAAACTCTCTTAGCAATCAGTATTTCTATATATTTGTAGATTTTATGTTTTTGTACAAACAACAACAACAACAACAACAACAACAGTGGCATCATGTAAACAAACTGGCATTTAAACGGCAAGATCCTGAAATGACTAAATATTTGGTAGCCATAATTAAACCTGATGTTGGTTTAATAGTTTACACAGTGAAAGTAGAAAATAATATAAATATATAATCCAAAAAAATCCTCTTTGAAATTACTATGTGAAATATTATATATATTTTTTCGTTAAGGAAAAACAACAATTTAATGGCAGTTTTATTGATGCTGGCATTTTTGTCTTTAAGGTCCTGAGTGTGAGTTTTTTAAAATCTTACACTGCGCAAAACATAACATAAAAGCATCGAGATCAATGCTGTTGCCAGTTACTGACATAAGCCTCTTAGCAATTAGTATATGAATAGTATTTAATTTTTTTTAATGTTTTTTTCATTAAAAAACAAACAAACAAACAATAAACAGCAGCATAATGTAAAAAAAAAAAGGCATTTACAGGGCAAGAGCATGGCTGGTGTTTAAAAGCTCACTCAGTGAAAGTTGAAAGATAATACTAACATAAATAACAATTTTATGCAGTTTTATTTTTAATTTTTTTGGCATTTTTGTCTTTAAGGTCCCAAAGTGTGAGTTTTTCTTAGTTTTTTTATCCGATACTACATTAAAAAAAACATCCGAATCAATGTCGTTGCTAATCTCTGACACATGAAGCATATCCTCTTAGCATTTAGAGTATAAAAAACAAATAAATAAATAAAACAGCAGTGGCATCATGTAAACAAACTGACATTTAAAGGGTTGAAATCCTTAAAGTGAATTAGTATTTGCTTTGCTGTCTGTTTTCTAGCGGTGTCAAAGCTGCTGCTGCATGAAAACTCTGCTGAACATGAAGCGCAGAAAGAGCTGCATCACTCCTGCGACGCTGCAGCTCAGCGCGTCCACAAAGAGCGGCCTTACAGAGCACAGGCCGGCCTGGAGAGCCGCCAGTCAGCTCCAGTGCTGCGTCGGCTAACAACCGCAGCGCTAATTAGCTTCCTGAATGCAGAACATGATAAGGAGGACGTGCTGACGACGGGATAGCGAGCTGAGAGAGGAGCGGAAGAAGTAACCCAGAAACAGGAAATCAAAGAGAGATGATGACAGAAAGGAACTGCAGACGCTTCAGACGCTGAAACTGAGTCACACTTTGCAGTTTTTTGGGGGATTTTATAACATGAATCTTCAATTTGTGCATGTTAACTACTGAATCCAAACATTCCTGACTCCCTGCATTGCCCACGAGACCCAATCCAACACCATTCTCCTGATAATACACACTTCAAGTACATCAGAGTAAGAAGATCAATCAAAAGTATCACCTGAGCATCTCTGCAATGCAACTGTATTTCTACCTCCAGTCTGTTCCTTAATGATCTGTAGGTGTTTGTTGCAAAGCTCCAGGAGGACACTGTTTGACTAGGAGCAGTTCATGTGGGAAATCAGAGAGCATTGTGGGAGTTTATAATAACAATAATCTAGCCCCTTCCTTCTCTACCTTTGACCCATCCTGTTCATAGTTAGCCTTAACTCTACATACTAGGAGCAGTCATGGGTTAAGGGTCTTGCTAAAGGGCCCACAGTGGTGGTGACTGGGCCCTCAACCTCAACCTCTTACCAGTCTGGGGGATCGAACCGGCGACCCACCAGTTACAAGTTCGCCCCACAAACCACTAGGCCAAACAGTGCCCCTAAGCTAGCAAAGGGGCACCATGACAGAGACGGCTGTGGTGGTTAATGACCTCCAACCAGCGCTCATGCATTTGAGACAAACTGGGATCAAAAGCGACAGAGTTCCCGTTTCCTGTGAAACGATTTTGTGATCCAGATCATGTGTTTGTTGATCACGAGACAGCCGACAACAAAGTAAACAAAGAGCCGCCTTAAACCAGGATGTCCCGCCTACAGCCAGTTCTGATTGGTTACAAAGTTATTTAGATTTTCCTGCCTTTAACCCTTCAGGTCTGAATGTGTCGTTGGTGACACATTTGGGCAAGCGCACTTTGGAATACTGTAATTATGTCACGGTTTGCGCTATCAGAAAAAATCCAACAGTTTCTGAAAGCTGAGTCGTTTTGCTTTACAGCCAATATGGCGTCATTATGGTGATCTCATTCATGCCGTCCCAGGAAGTCCGTGAAGCAGCCCGTTTGTTCACACAGCAGGGATGTGCCTGTTTTTGCACATTTAGAGCCGAAGAAATAGTTTTATGCTTTTCAGATTTCAACTTTAACATGCAGAATCTGTTATTTATGCTCAATTATATTGTTTTTTTTTAACTCCAAAACACAAAAATCTAATTCCATTTTGTGTTTTTCTTCATTTTAAACTGTTCATTACACTCTTAAAACATGCAGTCAATCGCAAATAACTGCCAGATATTGAAAGTTTCATGAAGGCAAAAAAAAAACACTCACCCACAGGACATTTTCCGACCCTTTTGTAGTCAAAATAAGAAAGAAAAAAAAAGACCAGGCGGACATTTTGAAGCTGAAGACTTCAACAAGTGGCCTTCTGTCGTCTGCAGCCGCTGGCAGGTTGTGGTTTGCTATGAAGTTATAAAGCATGAACTTGATGTTAAACACCATCATCCGTGACTGATTCTCCCTCTGATGCATCTTCACTGATGTTTTTAAAGTATTTCTTTGCATCGTGTACACTGAGCGCCGCCGTCTTGATGTGCAAAGTGTGTGTTCCTTACTTTGACGTAGATGAAGATCACTTTTTATCGATTAGCTTTGGTGCTACTATCTAGCTTAGATCAGACATCCAGGACGATCTTATACACATCAGCAGCTATTTCTAACGCTGACCTGCGGGAGTTGTTGCACTTTACTCACCATTTCAGTTGAAAGTGGAGTCAAAAGTTCGTCTTTTCGACACTTAAACCGTTAGACAATCAACCGAAGTTTATCTGCAGCGCAAACGCACCTCAGAAGGGTTAGCTTAGCGCCCCGTCAGCAGCTCACCTCCTCGTTTCTCAGCCGTCGACAGCACAATGGGGCCTCGATTACCAGCCTGCCACCAGGTGTTTCTGGCCGAAAGCAGAAAAAAGTGAGAACAATGAGGAGAGGGGTTCGCATTCTCTTTTTGCTTCTGCTCTCAGTCTGTGAAGGAAATACAGAGGCTGACCGATGTGTGTCGGAAAGTTTTTCTCCCCCTTCTGGGCTGAAATCCGGTTCTGAGCTTCATCACCTCCTTGAACGGAGTCCAGATCGGCCACCGCTGCAGCAGAGAGCAAGAACTTTTACTTAATATTATTTAATAAAACCTCAGCAAAACAAGGTGGAGGATAAAGAAATACTTACACACATTGATGATTTCAGCTTAAAGCATCTGGCATAAAAAACCACCCTGTTAACATGATTTGTTTCCCCACATAGTGCTGCTGTGTAAACAAACTGGCATTTAAAAGGGTTAAAATCCTGAAAGTAAAGCAAATTTGTTAGCAAGCTGTGTTTTTTTTTTCATTCTGACACACCATCAGTGTTGTTGCTAATCACTGACACATACCAGACTGTGATATTTGAAATAAAGGTTCCCTCTTAGCCTTTTATTATATGGTTTGTTTTGTTTTTCCTATATTAAAAACAACAACAGCATCATGTAAACAACCTGGCATTTAAAAGGGTACAAATCCTGTATATTAATAAATATTGGTGGCCATAATGAGGGATGATGTTGGTTTGAAAAGCTGGCTCAGTAAAAATGAAAAGTAACATTAACATATTTATATACACTGAACAAAAATATAAACACCCCATGTGAAATATTGATGCCACATGAAGTGCACCACCCAAAGTGAGCGTATACTGTCTGGTACTTGTACTAAATGGATGTTTCTCTTGATTCGTGTCCCAAATCTGAGTCCACCACTGCCTCAGTGATGCATTAATTCCATTCAGTCCATGGGTGTGGCATATCCAGACGCTGCTCCAACACAATGAGCAGCACTCAGACACTCCTTATACTGGGGACAATAAAAGGCCACCCCAACATGTCACATGTTGACCAAAGCAGCAACGCCTCAGATGACTCCGGTCATGAGGGAATGTGCCATTGGCATTTTGGTATTGAAAGGGTTAAAGTACTGAAAGTTAATGAATATTTAATACCGTATTTTCCGCACCTTAAGGCACCGGATTATAAGACGCAGTCTCAATCACGGGGTCTATTTCTGTACTTAAGCCATACATAAGGCGCACCAGGTTAAAAGGCTCATGCTAAAATAAGGAAACGGAAGTAAAACAGTGAGTTTGTTGAACTTTATTCTACTATGTACCGTATTTACAGATACACATTATTTTTTGATCAATCTTCTGTCACAAACCCTTCAAAATCTTCATCTTCTGTATCTGAATTGAACAGCTGGGCAGTTTCTCCATCCAGCATGCCGGGTTCCCTCTCGTCATTGTCGGAGTCAGTCTCGTTGCCGGTCGGCTGTTCAGCAATGATGCCGGCTTTCATGAAAGCTCGTACAACAGTCAAAGCAGATACCTTAGTCAGATACCGTGGTTTATCGCTGCCAGCGTACTTAGTGTACCTACTTTACGTACCTATGTCGGTGGGAAATGGTCCGACAGTCAATGAAGCTGAGCGCTTGGAACTCAGGGCACAGATAAATATGGTAGTTATGATCAGGACTGATGTTGGTTTGAGGACTGTACTTAGTTAAAGTGGAAAATAATATGAATATTTACCTTTTTATGGCAGATTTTTTAGCGCAGACATTTGTGTCTTTAATCATTTTGTGGCAGACTTTGATGCAGCCTTTTCTGTCTTTAAGGTCCTGAATTTGTTTTTATTTTATTATTTATTTATCTTTCGCAGTTATGATCAGGACTGATGTTGTTATTTAAAAATTACTGAGTGTAAGTAGAAAATAATGTTGTCTGTATATTACCTTTAGGACTGTGTTTTTAACTTGGGCATTTTAGTCTTTAGGGACCTTTAGGGTTTATAAAGAGACTTACTGGGAGCTTTACAGAAAATACCCGACCGATTAGTTGACAGGTTAAATGGTAAAAAACTACAAAATACAGAGGAGAAAGGTGGAAGCTGAAGGCTGCTGTTCTGTCGTCGCTCGTTTAGGAGAGATCGAGAACGGACACACCAAAGGAGAGAGCTGGAGGCTTCCAGCGACGGTAGCAGTTTAGCTGTTCAGAGTTCCGTCTGCTGGAAATAGGAAATCAGCTGTCGACGAGCTTCAAAGCAAAACAAACAACAAAAGAACTTCAGGAGATGAACCCGGACTCCATGCAGAGTCTGTCACACTTCATCTGAAGCTGGAGTTCCTCCTGACAGCCGCTGGTTTTGGCTTCGGCAGAGGATAAATGGATGGAAGCTACTCATTTGTGTTCGCTTTCTGTTCAACAGCTCAGTGGTTTGTTGTTCCACTGTAGCTCAGAGTGAAGGCGGCTTTCTGTTTATACTGGAGGCTCCTGCATGAAACGTGTTGGTCCAGCATTGTCTGCTGCTCTTGTCAGATTTACTTAGTTTGTTTTCCAGTTTTATCAGTGCTGTATCTTTATAAACTTCTACCTCTGCTTGCTTTTGTTTGCTCGAGCTGTGAGAAGATGCTTAGGACAGTGTGCTGTTCTAACTGGCATCAGATATGAGCAGACTGATTTGTAAAGTAATGGCTACACATAGAGACAGACAAACAAGCACACTCTCATTCACACCGACGGACAATTTAGAATCATCAATGAACCTCAGCATGTTTTTGGACTGTGGGAGGAAGCTGGAGAACCCGGTGAGAACCCACGGTGCACAGGGAGAACATGCAAACTCCACACAGGAAGATCCCAGGCGTCCTAACCGGGACGCGAACCGGGGATCTTCTAGCTGTTAGGCGGCGCTGCTAACAACGCTAGCCACCATGCAGCCCCCTTGCAGAACATAAGAGGTGCAATCAAAAAGTTCATACTGCGCTAATGAAACTCAAAAGCTGATTTAAGCTCATTTAGATTTAGCAGATGTCGTCGTGCAGTGATGCTCTGCTCCCAGTGCTCCTGCGACATCTGCCACATCTTCTAAATGGTGTCAAAACACTTTTCGACTTAGATTTCATTTTTGTAAAAGAGGAAAAAAGTCGCAAGAGGCCAAATTCAGCGAGTCAGGAAGGGGCTGTGGCCAAAAAACACATGAATAAATGTGACGGAGCAGCCGAAACAAGACAAAACACCTTTTTTGTATCCAACAAAAGGTTAGAATACATGAGCAGAGAAGCTGGTGGTTGTAAATCTAAGAAGTACTTGTGCGGTGAAACATCTCCTCATGGGATTAAAGTCCCGTCTTCACCAGATGCACGAGAGACTTTTTGCTTTTCACAGAATTTCTTGCTTCTACGTTCACGGTTTTCTTCAGCTTGGCGTGGTTCTTTAAAGCTCTTCCTGCTTTTCTGCAAACCTGAGACGCCCCGGAGCAACAAAAAAAACACTTCGGATCCGCTGCTTCAGCCACCCTTTGGTCTCATCTTGTCGTGCAGCGCTGTTAGTATTTAAATGTATGCCGCGTTCAGAGCAGGGGCCAAGCGATTCGCAGGAAAGACCCCGAAAATGAAACGCACCTGAACGAGGTCGCTGCCGAGATAATGCGTGGAGTGATTACCGACGATGGAAACAAACAGATTATGGTGTCAAACTGCAGGATCGTTTCACTGTCGTCTCACTTTGCCCTGAAATGTACTGAAGGTGGCGAATAAACTGCTGCTTATGTGACAATACAATAAAATCTGGACCAAGTGCAGAGATCAAACTGTTAGCTTCATAGTTTAAAGCTTTGTGAGACTCAGCTCTGTTATCTGAGAGTCAAACGGGACGATCTTCATTCAGTTTAATCAAAAACTGCGTTCAGTTTGAGAGGACAAGGTTGGAAAGCATGAACAAAGCTTAGTTTTACTGCTTAATTTTTTATTATTAGACTAAAGAAGTGAACTGTTTGGTGCCATTTTGTTTTCCTTAAGGTCTTTATTTAGTGTTTTTCATTGTAGTTTTCATAACTGGGATCTTCACTGTGACATTAGTGGTGTTTTATGTACATAAGTAGAAAAGCACTCACAGAGCACATACATACCTCCGCCAAGGAGCTTCAGTCCACCCCCAACACAATCTCCCAGTTCACATATTTTCTATAGAACGTTACAGATACAAATGTAATTACAGACAGTTCAAATGTCCTACCAACAATGCGGCCTTTACCCCATCCGACCTAATGAACAGGCGCGGCCTCTAGCGCGGCAGCTCCTAACAGCCTCCCAGCTTCTTAGACAACCGGAGATAAGAATGCCGGCCCAACCGTGCGTATGTCGCTCAGGAAGGAAAGAGAACTCCGTGACTGTCGCTGTCTGTCGCGTGGAGACCCAAAATGTCATGTGGTCAGAGGGGGTTACCCCAAAAACAAGAGTGCCCTCTGGTGGCTTTTAGAGTAAACTGCGTTTAATTGTCCGCCAGGTTAGACTTAGATTAAAAAAATCCTGGATCCAGACGGTGATCTGGATCAGTCCCAAAAGTTCATCATTTACTTGTCCCATTTCACACATTTCCTGAAAATTTCCTCCAAATCCGTCCATGAGTTTTCGAGTTATTTTGCACACAAACAAACAAAGAAACAAACAAACCAACACCGGCCATCACTTAACCTCCTTGGTGGAGGTAATAATGATAATACTGGTGATTTATCGGAGATATGACTGACTCTTAGACTCAAATCAAGGCCAGATGGCTGTAAATATCTGGTAGGAATCATGCGACCAAATGTTTTTGCTTGAGGAAGCTTTGAGAGGCTGGTGTGCTGCTTTAAACTGAAGGCGGGATAACATGCTAGTGGATCTTCAGGGACGGTTTATCCGTAAACGTCTTCTGTGTTTGGGACAATCAACCTCCATCATGCGGCTCCTCGGTGTTTCCCTCCCTGTGGTTTAACCGTCTGTTAAATCACTGTTCAGCCATCGAACTGGGGGTTTAAAACAAATCCTCTCCCTCCTGCTGGGACGGAACGAGCCGCCGTTGGCCTCCGGTGCGACTCGTCCTGACGTCGGTTGATGTAATGAGATGTTGTGTTTGGCCTTTCATTGCACCAGCAGCCTCCAGACGCCTGCAGCAGCAACCTGAATGCAGAAACGGTCCATTAAAGCATCCGTCCTTTACTGTTTCCTGGATCTGCTCTGTCATCCCGTTTGTTCTTTCATCTCCTTATTGTGTTTTATTTTTTTGTTTTCTCCTCTTCTGTCTCTGCATTTGTTTTGCTTGAAGCCCTGGGCTGCTGTGCCGACATTATTTGGAGTGCAGCTCGACAGGCAGACGTTTAGAGGGAGCTTATGTTGCATTTGATGCATAAAAACAGACAAAAAACACACTTTACACTGACTTGCGTTCATTTCCTGGAGACCCAAAGCTTTTTCCTCAACTCTAAAGTGAACTTTACAGGAAAATATAAGGACTACGGCTGTTGGAGGTTTGCTTTTGTGGCCGTATGTCCCCGCAAGATGAGTAATTCACAATATATCAGTCTGGCAGCTTCTGTCTGCACCGATAAGAGAAAACCATTGTGTTTGTGTGTGTTTGTGGGTGTTTGTGTGTAATCTGAGGTTTCTGTTGTGATGATTTTACGTCTTTAGCTTCAGAAAATACATCTAGAAACATGGACCTCATCCATCTGAGTGTTTCATGCCTATTTATACATAGTTTGCGGATTTTTAGTGCATTTTATTGCATCTTTTTTGTGTGTTTGTGTGCAATCTGAGGTTTTTTAAGTGATGATTTTTGCATCTTTAACTTGCAAAAAATGCGTCTGGAAACATGGACGTCATCCGTCTGAGTGTTTGCATGCTTATTTATGCGTAGTTTGTGGCGTTTTAGTGCATTTTGGTGCTTCTGTTTTGGTTTTTATGCACCACACGTGTGTGTTTGTGCGCAATCTGAAGCTTCTCTTGTGATGTTTTCTGCATCTTTAACCTCAGAATATGCATCTAACAACATGCATGCCACCTATCTGTGTGTTTCATGCTTATTTATACATAGTTTGTGACGTTTTCGTGCATTTTGCTGCTTCTTTTTTGTGTTTCTGTGTAATCTGAGGTTTCATGAGAGATGATTTTGCATCTTTAACTTGCAAAAAATGCGTCTAGAAACGTGCACGTCATCCATCTGCGTGTTTGTGTGTTTATTTAGACTCCGTTTGTGAGGTGTCCATGCATTTTGTTGCTTTTGTGTTGATTTTCGTGCGCCAAATGTGTGTTTGTGCGCAATCCGAGGCTTCTATTGTGATGAGTTAGCATCGCTAGCTTCAGAAAACCCTTACCAACATGCACGTCATCCATCTGTGTGCTTGCATGTTTTAATTTCACGTCATTGATAACGTTTCAGTGCATTTTGTTGCCTCTGTATTGATTTTTATGCACCAAATGTGTGTGTTTCTGTGTAATCCGAGGTTTTCCTTGTGGTGATTCTGCATCTTTAGCTAGAGGATGCATCTAGAAACATGCACGTCATCCATCATTTCACGTCGTTGATAAAGTTTCAGTGCATTTTGTTGCCTCTGTGTTTATTTTTATGCACCAAATGTGTGTGTGTTTGTGTGTAATTTGACGATTTATTGTGATGATTTTGCATCCTCAGCTTCAGAAAATGCATCGAGGAACATGCACATCATCCATCTGTGTGGTTGTGTGTTTATTTGGACTCCATTTGTGAGGTTTCCATGCATTTTGTTGCTTTTGTGTTGATTTTTATGCACCAAATGAGTGTGTTTTGTGTGTAGTCTGAGGTTTCTTAGTGATGATTTTGCATCTTTAACTAGAAGGTGCGTGTAGAAACATGCACGTTATCCATCTGTGTGTTTATTTGGACTCAGTTTGTGAAGTTTCCATGCATTTTGTTGATACGTTGTTGATTTTTATGTACTAAATGTGCATTTTGTGCGTGTTTGTGTGTAATCTGAGGCTTCTATTGTGATGATTTTGCGCCTTTGACTTCAGAAAACGCATCTAACAACATGCATTGTGTGTTGATTTGTACTTATTTTGTGAAGTTTCAGTCCATTTTCTTGCTTTTATGTTGACTTTTCCACACCAGATGCCTGTGTTTGTGTGTAATCTGAGGTTTTCTTAGTGATGATTTTGCATCTTTAACTAGAGGGTGCATCTAGAAACATGCACGTTATCCATCTGTGTGTTTATTTGGACTCAGTTTGTGAAGTTTTTGTGCATTTTGCTGCTATTTACACACCAAAATGTGTGTGTTTGTGTGTGTCTGTGAGGGCAGCGGAGGGATTTAACCAGACGGAGGAGGAGATAGACGGTCGCCTGGTGATGGAGGCGGTCGCCAGGGCGACAGTCGGGGGTGACTTAGTGACCCGATGCCAAATTACTTTCTAGGAAAAAGAGCAGAGCGGAGCTTAAGATAGCTTCATACTTATCTGTTATAACTCAGGGGGGAGGAAGGGGAGGAAAATATAGATGTGAGGGGTGAGGAGGGGGAAATGGAAAAGGGAAGGAAGAGCAGGGGGGAAGGAAATAATAGAGATGAGGGTGAAACCACAGAGAACCAAGGAGGTAAAGGATGACGAAAGGAGGGAAAGTGTAAAGGATGTAGCTGGAAATAAGCGACTCAGCGAAGAAACGAGCCGATAAGTGATGAAGGAAGAAGCTCCGAGGTTCAGATGTCGGTTCTGCTCAGATAAAACATGATGATCCTGCTGAGGACAGATGTCTTCATGTTCACACTGGAGAGGAAACTTCGTCTCCAGCTGTGACTCTGCTCTCAATTCCAGTTCTGATGCAGCAGAGGAAGGAAAATAGAAGCTGGCTCAGGCTGGAAATGAGCCGCAGATCTCTGCAGGACAGTTTAGGAATGCGGCTCTTTATGTTTGATTATCTGACGATCGGCTTTTCTAAGAAGACTGTGTTCATAGCTGGTATATTCTGATAAGAACACTCTCCCAGATGATGTCTCAGTATTAGTTTTCCTACACAATAATCCACATTCTGACTCTGTGTAAAGCTACGAAAAAGGAATCAGCTGCTTTTCGCATCTTCCCTCACTTTAAGTTTACGATTAACGGGAACTTAACGAGCCCATATTCTGCAAAACATGTTGTCAGATTTCTGAGTCCTTGTCTCCTGAGTCCTTGTTTCCTGAGTCCTTGTCTCCTGAGTCCTTGTTTCCTGAGTCCTTGTCTCCTGAGTCCTTGTCTCCTGAGCCTTTGTCTCCTTAGTCCTCATCTCCTTAGTCCTCGTGTCCTGAGTGCTTGTCTCCTGAGTCCTCATCTACTGAGTCCTTGTCTCCTGACTCTTTGTTCCCTGAGCCCT
The DNA here is from genome assembly GCA_024666655.1 of Dascyllus trimaculatus. NCBI lineage: Eukaryota > Metazoa > Chordata > Actinopteri > Pomacentridae > Dascyllus > Dascyllus trimaculatus. Next base: position 32,271,984 of record CM045453.1, read on the forward strand.
TGTCTCCTTAGTCCTCATCTCCTTAGTCCTCGTGTCCTGAGTGCTTGTCTCCTGAGTCCTCATCTACTGAGTCCTTGTCTCCTGACTCTTTGTTCCCTGAGTCCTTGTCTCCTGAGTCCTCATCTCCTTAGTCCTCATGTCCTGAGTGCTTGTCTCCTGAGTCCTCATCTACTGAGTCTTTGTCTCCTGAGTCCTCGTCTCCTGACTCTTTGTCTCCTGACTCTTTGTCTCCTGAGTCCTTGTATCCTGAGTCTTTGTCTCCTGAGTCCGTGTATCCTGAGTCCTTATCCTCTGATTCCTTGTCTCTTGAGTCCTTGTCTCTTTGTCTCCTGAGTCTTTATATCCTGAGTCCTCATCTCCTGACTCTTCATCTTCTACTTTCTTGTCTCCTGAGTCCTTGTATCCTGAGTCCTCATCTCCTGACTCTTTGTTTCCTGAGTCCTTGTCTTCTATTTCCTCCTCATCTCTTCAGTCCTTGTATCCTGAGTCCTGATCTCCCGAGTCTGTGTCTCCTGACTCTTTGTCTCCTGAGTCCTTGTATCCTGACTCCTCATCTTCTGAGTCCTTATTTCCTATCTCCTCCTCATCTCCTGAGTCCTTGTCTCCTATCTCCTCTTCATTTCCTCAGCCTTGTATCCTGAGTTCTCATCTTCTTAGTCCTTGTCTCCTGAGTCCTCATCATCTTCGTCCTTGTCTCCTGAGTCCTCATCTCCTGAGTCCTTGCCTCCTATCTCCTCCTCATCTCCTGAGTCCTTGCCTCCTATCTCCTCCGCTGCCCCCACCATCGATCTTCCATCCGTCAGCCTGTCAGGTCTGACTGATGGGGCAGCGTTTGATGCTGTCGGCGTTTGATTAGCGGGGTCTTGTTATCTGTCACCCTGACGACGGAGAAACTCAATCTCAGTTTCAGCCACAGAGTGGTTTCCCCCGGCAACGCCCCTCGCCTCGGAAGCAACACGGAAAGTGGCACCTGTTCAATCCAACGAGCTGCCATCTGTCAGCGTCAGTCAGTGTCCGGAGTGTGTGTGTGTGTGTGTGTCAGGCTCGGTGAGTGTGTGTGTGTAGCTCTAACATCTATCAGCATCCAGGTGTGTTTACTCGGTTAAATGAGTGTTTGTGCAGCTATGAGAGAAACCGGATGCTGCTGGAGATGTGTGTGTGTTTGCGTTCTCTTATCTGATGCATGTCTGGTGGCTTCCATCTCGTAGGTTACGACACAGAGCAGAGGGATGAGATTCAATCAGATGATCAAGTTTCTGCCTCATAAGATTATAAGTAAATATAATTTTATTGAGAGATGTGTACAAATTCAGACTCAAAATGCTACACGGATGGAGGAAAATGATGTTAGAACATCTCTGGAGTGGTGTTCAGTTTCCAATACTATAATTAATTTATGTACTGTATATATATTTATACGTATCGACCTTTAAGATCTCAATAATCTACACAAAGAACCTTCTTTTAGGTAATCCACTAACGCAAGATCAGCACGAAGAAGATTAAATGTAAATAAACTACGTAGCATACAGCAGATGAGTACACAAAAACTCGCATGTATGGAAAATGCAGCTACGGCAGCTTCCCTTTGAGCTAGTTTGCCCACGTGAGATGGTACACGGCACGCTATTGGCTGATGGATGGGAAGCGACCAATCAGAGCCCTGTGTTCTGCATCCTGGGCTCTGATTGGCTCAGCGGCCGAGAGTTTTTTTTTTAGAGTTTTTAAATACCTCTGACAGTTTCAACGGATCACTTCCTCAGAACGTCATCCAGATGTCGGGGATGACTACCCTATCAGCTGATGTTACTGAGGCGTGGTCGACCTGACACAGTTGACAGGTTCATCGTCCTGGGGGGGCATGTTTTCTAATTACCACCGCCTCCATTATCCAGCGTCAGAACTGATTCTCTTCAGCGCGAATGACTCTGACTTCTTCCCAGTTAGTGAAGTAGTTCTCCTTCCAGCAGTGATCGGCTGTTGCTAGTTTCAAGTTGGTCGGTAGGTCGACCACGCCTCAGTAACATCAGCTGATAGGGTAGTCATCCCCGACATCTGGATGACGTTCTGAAGAAGACGGTAGTGATCCCTTGGAACTGTCAGGTATTTAAAAAAACTTCAAATCCTCTTTGCCTGATTATATGAAGCTAATTTGTCCAATGGAAGGCAAAATAAACTTCTTTACGCCAACTTGTCCGTTCCACATGGACGTCTGGTCGCTGCGTAGTGTTGCTCTGCGGTGTTGCATTTATTTCAAAGCCCTACGATGTCGCCTGAACGTTCTGCACCTTCTGAGGCTTCTGGCACTGAACCTAAGCGTGGGGAGGGTTTATAAAGCCTTTAAATATATGTAAATAATAAAGTGAATATGAGGTCACTACTTTGCGGATTTCGTCTATCATGGAGGGTTCTGGAACCGAACCGCCGTGACAAATGAGGGACCAGTTTAACCGGTTTTACCTGTAATATTTTTTTTTTAAAACAATTTGCTGCCATTTTACAGATGCTCCTGTGTCGTTAAATTACAGATAATGTCTCGTAAAATCACAGAAAAATTATTAATTTACACGTCGACCGTAAAAAGCCAACGGACAAACAACAAACCTGATGGAATAATTAAAAAATAAAAGCATTATTTAAGAGATATTAACACAGACGTTTGTTTCGTCGCTGTTTTTTTGCTTCGTTTTGGGGTTTTTTTTGTTGGATATTACAGTTTTTCCATCTTTTTATCATTTATTTTCTGGCGGCCTTTTGTACTTCCATGCAGATGCCTTCTAGAAAGTCCTCCTAGAAACCCGTCAGCTCGCTTCATGTTTTGCTCGTGCAGCAGCTGTTGGTCATAAATACTGCAGAGGACCAGACTCTCATCATGGAGGTGGAAGACTCAACCGACAGAGTCTTGGTTGCTGGAGCCTCCTGATGCATCAAACACCTCATAGAGGCTGGTGCAGGTTTCTCCAGGGGGGCTGTAACTCCAAAACAGACATGTACCAAACACAAGGTTTCTGCAGGTTTAAACAAATTTAAGACTTTTTAAAGACCTTTTTACGACCATTTTGAATTAAATTTAAGATCAACATGAAGTCAGATAAAGTAAGGAACATTACAGTCACAGAACTGCTTCCAAAGTAACCAAATTTATTTCCACAGAACCCAGAAACCAGCCTCAACCTCCTCGTTGTGCTTACAGATCTCCGTCCTGTAGCCTTCATCAAGCTGACATGACATGTTAATTCTTCCTAACATGTCCAGTCGTGGATCCTAGTTTCTTCCTGCTTCTTTGCCTTTTCTGAAATGCTTTAATCAGTCCTACCTGTCCTGATCCATGCTGGGTCAGATCCTGAGGTTTGAAAAAGGAGGCAGGGAAAGCAGAATAAAGCATCAGCCTCGCTACATCAGTTAGCCTAGCCTTGCTGCTAAACCAGGTCCTGTGTTGTCCCCTCTGTCTTTGGACTGCTGGTTAATCAGGATGTTCGGCTGATCAGGTCTGAGCTCTTTCACCCGCAGCTTCTCCTGATCTGTTCTCCTCTCTAAAGGTTTTGATTTAAGTGACTTCACTGAATTATTTAACGTCTCTTTCTGTCTCGGATTTCTGTTCTGCAACTTTGACCTTTATTTGCTGACTAACATGGCACCGCAGTTTTTTATGGCTTCAAGTTGATTTTTTTTGTACTAAAAATTTAAATTCAAGAGTGCCACAAATAAAAAATACAAAGGTAAATAAAGGACCAATTACCAAACGATTAGCCACTTAGCTTAAGTTAACCAGATACTCACCAATCCGACGTATTCATCCCAACACACAGCTTAGTTTGGGAAGTTTAGTAATATCCAAAATAGGTGTTGTAAGAGACGTTTAATCAGGTTGATCTATGTTTTAAAATGCCAGTGTAACACATTACATCCCACTTATTTATTTGTACAAGTCCAAAGTCATAAAACCAAAATTTTAAAAAGGATTTTAAAAAAATTAGTCAGAAGCAACAAAGCCAAGCCTTGCTGCTAAACCAGGTCCTGTGTTGTCGCCTCTGTCTTTGGACTGCTGGTTAATTATGATGTTCGGCTGATCAGGTCTGAGCTCTTTCACCTGCAGCTTCTCCTGATCTGTTCTCCTCTCCGAAGGTTTTGATTTAAGTGACTTCACTGAATCATTTAATGTCTCTTTCTCCATTTTGCGTCTCCGTCTGTCGTCTCCAACTCCCCGCGGCTTCACCTGTCAATCAGCCACTCGTTATGACAACCAACGTCGGCCCCACCCATGGCAGGAGGGTGGTGGTCTGTAGATAATCCAGCTACGTCAACTGTGGGCAAAGGGAAGGTGCTCCCCAACTTGGCCCTAACTCTTGTATTGGAGTTACTGCGCATGTACAACTTTTAACGAGAGTCTATGGGCAAAGATTTTAACACCTCAGGGCGGAAATACGTCACCAATCGGACAACACAGATGAACGAAACAACTTTACTCAACATCATTACCTGTATAATATTTATTTTTCTCATCTTATTCATTCTTTATTTCATTTTTATTATTATTTTTTATATCTTACTGAAGCTAAAGTGGTGAGGTGGTGCCCTAGCTCCCTATTGGCTGTGTGCCCTAGCGCCCAGCCAATAGAGGGCGCTAGGGCACCCAGCCCTTATGTCTTATATAAAACATAAGATTTCATGTTCTATAAAACATACAAAAATTTACATGTGTAGGTCTGAGCCTGAACACCAGCAGCCGTTAGCATCACGCTTCGGTTCACAGCAGCAGTTAGAGGAAGACCAAAAGCGAAGCCGTTGAACCCGAGCAAAGAGAGGACGAAGGCAGCGAACCGGAGACGCAGCACACCTGAACGCTGTAAGCAGCAGTTTAACACAAACGCTGTCTGCTGAAGGTCACCGTGACGACGCCGCTTTCACTAAAACACATGCAGACGCCTGGAAAAGAGCCGCTGGAACAAAACACGAACCGTTTCTGTGCTAAAGGTTTTCCTCTCTGCACGATCATATTGTTCTCCGGCGACACAGATCTCAGGATTAATGGGACTAATCTCCACCAACCTTTATTCTGTGTGTCAAACGGTCAGAACGTTACCGGATCACAGATTAACACCAGATTACAGCTGCATGTCGCATCCGTCATGGATCAATGTTAAGCTCCTCTCCATCAAAACCTCAATTTGAAATAAAAATGTAAAGATATCAGCAGCTCAGGCACCTCTCAGGACGGATTTCACTGGAGCTATGAGGTGTTTGATGCACCAGGAGGCTCCAGCAGCTGTCGGTTGAGTCTTCCACCTCCATGATGAGAGTCTGGTCCTCTGCAGTATTTATGACCAACAGCTGCTGCACGAGCAAAACATGAAGCGAGCCGACGGGTTTCTAGGAGGACTTTCTAGAAGGCATCTGCATGGAAACACCAAACACTGAAAATGTGGAAGCAAAGGTTCCCAAAAGACAGGTTAAAAAATAGCAGCATAGTGTAGCATTGAGACACAGTATTGATGGATAAATTAGCAGCAAATATCTGTGAATTAATGATATTTAAATATATAAATATATATATAAACTGTTGCATCAATGGTACCAGAAGAAATATGTTTAAATATTGTGAAAAAATCTGTAAAAAATAGTTAAAATATTTGCAAACATGTGTAAAATAATAATATTTAATTGATGTAAATATAGTAAAAATGTCATTTCACAGTCACACATTGTAAAAGAACAAATTACTGTTTGTAAAATACATATTCTTGATGTGGACGTTAGCTACAGCTTCTTACAACATGTAAATATTTTTTCAGTAAATTTTTTTTTATCTGTAATTTTACAGTCAAACGGGATAAAATCTGTAGAATAGCAGTTTATAAAAATTATTTATTATATCTATTATTTTTTGATCCTTGACATAAATATATTTTTCTTTCAAATATCTGTACAATATGGCTTTTTAAAAACTTATTTAACGACAGAATAAACGGTGTCATTTTACAGTCAAACGTTGAAGAAGAACATTTGTAAAAATACAAATATTATTGTGGATGTTATTTACATTTTTCGCTCCATTTTTTATTCAATCAACGTGAAAATTATTATTTTTTCTGTGATTTTACTGGATAATCTACCAAATTTAAAATTTAAAAAAATATTTACCATTTTAAAAAAAACTTTTAAATATACATATTTTTCAAATAATGGAAAATACCTGATTTTTAATTATTTAAATGTATTTAAAATTGTGTAATTTTACTGTGAAATACTGTAAAAAAAAAAAACTATTTAAAAAATATATATGTGTAGATTTTTTAATATATTTTAAAGGGGTGACATAAATTAGATTTAAAATAATAGGTTTTATTTTCTGTGATTTTACAACTTTTTACTGTAAATTAACAACATGGGGAAAATCTGGAAAATTGAAATGCTAAAAAAATGATTTGCCATCTTTTGATTTTTACTATACATTTCTTTTGTCAAATACTTGTAAAAATCGATTTTTTTAATGATTTAAATGTATTTAAAATTGTGTAATTTTACAGTCAAATACTGTAAAAGAATAAATGACTATTTATAAAAAAAAAATATAGATTTTTTAATGTTTTTTTAAGGGGTGACATAAATTAGATTTAAAAAAATAGGTTTTATTTTCTGTAATTAATTAAAATGAATAATTTTTACTTGAAAGAACAGGAAGTATCTGTTAGACAATTCTGTTTTTATGTCATTTAATTGCATTTAAATTTGGAGAGTTGAAATACAAATCAATAAAATCTGTGAAATAACATTAAATCCAACGTTTTACCTTCACTAAGGTTTAGATTTAGCTGTAGATGTTCCAGTTCTGAGCTCTTACAGGTCGACTGGCTGATGCTCCTGTTGGCTCATGGATCTTAAATGAAGCTCCGTGTTCGTGCATCCCTTCCCTCCGGAGACGTCACGCGTGTTCACGCGCTCATACGTGCGGCTGAGTGTCGGTAAATGAGGCGTCCGTGTTTCCCAGCATGCCCTGCTCATTAGAGATGTGTTATTGACGTGAAGTCGATGCGGCCGATCTGCTCAGGAAGGATCCTGCTGAGGTTAAAAGGCCTGAAGTCCCAGAAGACGCCTCGTGAAGAACAACCAGAGACCCAGCGTGCTTTTATTTTTCTACGTTACACGACTTTAACACGTATTACAGCCAAATACAGCCGTGTTTTATGTTCTGGTGTAGGGTTTAATATGTAAACGACTCAGACGTAATCACCCCTTAAATTAAACTACAGGATCTGAACTCTCAAGTTTATTCTTACTTTTACTCTTTGAATCGTCCTTTAACTGGAAGGTTCATCGGCACAGCAGCCCTTTACCGTGTTTGTCGCATGTTTGTGATCTTCTTTCTCTATTTGCTTTGTTTTTAAAGCTCTATAACCTCATGTTGGAGTTTTAAAAGTCACTTTACAAATCATTTTGCTTGTCTCTGAAGCCTTTTTGTGCATCTTTGTCATTGCTTTTATGTACATTTGTGGTGATTTTGTGCGTCTTTCTGGTCGTTTTTGGTCTCTGTGTGGTTTTTGTGTCTATTTGTGGTCATTTTTGTGTGTTTTTGCAGTTATTTTGTGTTTATTTGTGTATTTTTTCAGTTATTGTAAGTATATTTGTGGTTATTTTGTGTGTCTTTGTGTGTCTTTTTGGTCATTTTTGGTCTGTTTGTAGTCATTTTGTGTATTTTTGCAATTATTTTACATATTTTTGTGTTTTAAAATGCCAGTATAACACATTACATCCCACTTGTTTATTTATACAAAAATACTAAACAGAAAGCTGATATAAGACAGATGGCACGGACCAAATGTAAGTCCAAAGTCATAAAACCAAAATTTAAAAATGATTTTTAAAAAAATTAGTCAGAAGCAACAGATGAAATACAAAATAATAATAAAAAATCAGAAAATGCTGAAAAGAGATTTGATATAAGATGAATAAAATACACATAGAAAAAGTGAAAATTCTTAAAAATAAGAAAATAATTTTTAAAAAGTAACAAATGATAAATAAAATAGATTAAAAATAAATCAATACATAATAAATAAACAACAAAACAAAATGTCAGTAAATACTTAAAGGAGATTTGATATAAAACAAATAAAATACACAAAATTCATAAAAATAAAACCAAGGAAATAATTTAAAAAAAGGAATAAATGATAGATAAAATAAATTAAAATATATAAACACATAACAGATAAATAAATAAATAACATAAGAAAATTTCAGAAAATACTAAAAGGAGAACTGATATAAAGTGAATAAAATACACAGAAAATCAAAATTCACAAAAACTAAATTAGGAAAATTATTTTTAAAAATAGAATAAAATAAATAAATATAAAGTTCATAAAAATAAAAATACAATAAAGATGTCTGCAAAACCATAAATAAATAATAAAACAAAATTTCAGAAAATACTAAAAGGAGACTTGATATAAGACAAATAAAATACACAGAAAGTTAAAATTCATAAAAACTAAATTGAGAAAAATATTTTAAAAAAGTAATAAATGATAGATATAAATAGATTAAAATATATACTTAGCTAAATGCTAAATAAATAGCAAAAGAAAATTTCAGAAAACACTAAAAGGAGAAATGATATGAGGTGAATAAAATACAGAGAAAGTCAAAATTCATAAAAACTAAATTAAGGAAATTATTTTTTTAAAAACAGACTAAAATAAATAAATATAAAGTTCATTAAAATGTAGAAAAAACTAAAATACCATGAAGGTGTCTGCAATGCCATTCATTTTAATCTTAAAAATAAACTGAAAATGAAATTCAAACACCTCAAACTGTGGATTAAACTGTTTTCTTTCCATTTAAGCTAAGTTAGCTTCACATTTATTGTCCCTTGTTTAAATATTTTATTATTAATCCACCAAACACATTGAAACCAGTTTACTTCCCTCCACTGCTGCTTTATATTTTCCCTCGCTGTCCATTTAATTCAACACGTTAAGTCACCTGAGCTTTTCTAACCTGATGTTGATGTTTCTACCTGCGGACCGTCCGGCAGCTTTACGAGCCTGATTAGGTTTTATTATTTCTCTCTGGACGCCTCAAAGCTTCGGCCAACCTCAGCCGTCTCGTTCTATAAATGCTAATGGTCAAACTGCTGGTCGTAAACAGAGTAAACAGCTGGAGCAGCTCCTGCCTTCTGGAGAATCGCAGCTTATTAAAGGAAAATGAGACACTGATGACAACATTTATGAAACCAGACATGTGAAGTGCAGAGTAGAAAAACTGCCCCAGCGATCGTTGACGTCCCGACGAGCTTCAGATGGTTTGAGACTCTTGATTTCTTCTCTCATCATTCATCTGTGGATCCACCTGAACTTTTCCTTCGGATCTCAGAGTCGCAGCTCAACGTCCAGCTGAACATGTTCAATGCAGCTTCTCTTTAACCCTGTGGAACCTCGAAGAACCACGGAGAACCACTTCCTCCCCCCAGATCTGAAGCCAGAGTCAGTCAGAAAGATCCAGGCAGGAAAACTCTCACTGACAGTGTTAAAAACAGAACCTGAATATTCATTTAAACCACATAAACTTATTGGTTTTTATCCAACAGAGACTTACAACATCAATTATAACCAGCTCAATCAATTAGACTTCATCTGTATTGAATTTTTAATAACTTTTTAATAAAAAAAATAAATGGACGAAATGTAAATTAAAATGTGTAAAAACAAAAACAATTAAATAATTAAAAATGAAGAAATAAACAAAAGATGAAACTCAATAAAATATCTAAACAAATGAGAGAAACACTAAAAGGAGAACCGATTAAAGAAGAATAAAATGGACCAAGTGCAAGTTAAAATTCATAAAAACAAAATTAAAAATAATAAAGTAATAAACAACAGATAAAATAGACAAAAAAATATGTTAAAAATTCAGAAGAGACTAAAAGGAGAACTGATATAAGAGTTAAAAAATGTTAATAAATTACAGAAAAATAGACAAAAATATATGAATAAATACAAATTATTTTAAAAAACTGAAAGTAGAATTGATATTAGACAGATAAAGAAGTCAAAATGTTAATAAAAATTAATTAAAACAAAACTAAATAATTATTCAGTTGTAAACAATAGATAAAAATATTAAAACAAATTAAAAAAAAAATATATATATATATATTTTAAATAGTCAGGAAAGACTAAAAGGACAATTAATATAATACAGATTTAAAAAAATGGAACGAATGAAAGTCAAAATTCATCAAAACTAAATTTAAAAAGTAATACATTACAGATAAAATAACCAAAAATATTTGAATAAATATAAATTTTAAAAAAAATACTAAAAGCAGAATTGATATAACAGGTTAAATGGACAAAATGTTAGTGAAAATTTATAAAAACAGACTAAAAAATATTTAAAAAATGAAGTAATAAATGATGCATCAAATAGACTAAAATAAATTAAAAAAAAAAAAATACCTGTAAATACTAAAACGAAAGTTGTTGTAAGACAGATGGAACGGACAAAATGTAAGCCAAAAGTCATAAAACCAAAATTTAAAAATGATTTTAAAGAAATAGTCGTAAGCAATAAATTAAATAAATAAATAGCAGAAAATACTATAAGGAGATTCGATATAAGATGAATGAAATACACAGTAAATCAAAATTCTTAAAAATAAAATAAACAAAATAATTTTCGAAAAAAAAATAAAATAGACCTAAAATATATAAATACATAACAAATAAATAAATAAAAAAGGAGAATTTATATAAGATGAACAAAATACACAAAAAGTAAGTCTAAATAAAAAAAACTTAAAAACTAAATTAAGAAAATAAAATAAATAAATAGATAAATAAAACAAAATTATGAAAAAAAAAAATAGAAATAAATAAAAATAATTAAAATGTGAAGAAAAAAAATACCATGGACGTGTCTGATAAAACCGTCAACATTTAGGTCAAATTCATCGATATCTATGGAATAATTATTGATAAACCACTAATAGTCGGCTAAAGACCTGCTAGGGATGGAATAAATGCAAACAACTGAACAATTCAACACAAGAGTCCAGGCCTTCAGGATGATTTAGACACACTTTAATGACTACAGTCGTCGTTTATGTGGTGTTTCGAGGTGCTAACACGGTTTTATTCGGTAAACAGCTGCATCATGAATCCTCGTTTCTCGCCTCTGCTGACTTGTTGCCGTTAAATCTGCCGCTTGCTTCCTTCCGCCTCCGACCGTTCGGCCTCAGACTGCAGCTAATCTGTAGCCCAGAGCCGTGCTACAGCTAGTGCTAATCTCTTAGCCTGCAGCATTAGCTCGCCGCTAAGGCTAATCCCTCTCTGTGTGTGGCGCCGGGGCGTGCTAACGCTAATCCGCTGTTGTGTGGCGGAGCTAATGCTAATCCAGCTGCCAGTCAGGAGACTCACCTGTGCTGTTATCTCCGTCTGATCGCCTGCAGCTTTTACTTTCCACCTGTTTCATTTGTCTCAGCTCCGTTTGGGTCTTTGTGTGCGACTTTATTCCCATTAATCTCTCCTCTAATCCACGTAAAGGTGGAATCTCAACCGGAAACCTGCTGCTGCCATCAATATTTATGTATTTATACCCTGCAGAAATCCCTCATGCATGCTTTTAGGGTTATGATTTGGTTATTTCTGTTGTTTTTTTCCCTCTTCAGTCCTGTTTCATAAAGTGCTTTTTAAGTAAATTTAACTTGCATGTGTTTTTTTAGAGGATAAATCTGGATTTATTCTTAGTAGTTAATTCTCCGTCCTGCCTGAAGCTCTTAAGTTCTTACCGGAATAAATCTACAGAAATGTAGAGTTTTATTAAGGAAACTTCCTATAAAAGAGCTGAACGCTGTTGGTTTTAGCAGATATTACCCAACAGGATCACTATTTTCAGCAGCAGGTTGATCCACGCATGTTATTCTGGATTATTTGGAGCAGCAGGACAGTGGAAAGTCAGATTAAGTGGAAATAAACTGCAGTGTGTGCTCATGGTAGTAAAGGAACATGTCAGTAGTGTTAATCACAAGCAGTTCTGTGGACAATAATGAAGTTTTATGACCCAGAGGAAAGATTTAGGATGTTTGGTTTGTATTCAGCCAAAGAAAATCTCTTTTCAACCAATCAATAGGCAAGAAAATCCAGAGGGCACCTTTCCTACAGCCTTATTAACCTAAATAAATTATAAATCAGTCTGAAAAGCTAGTATTTGCAGCATATTCAATCATTGTAGCTGCTGATTTTGAATGTTTTCGTGACGATTTAGTGTCTTTTTCTGCTGATTTCCCATGTTTTTGTGGTATTTGAGCACCTTTTGTGGTAATTTTACATGTTTGTGTGCAGATTTTTTAATATTCATATGGAAATTTTGCATCTTTTGTGGTTATTTAGCGATACTTTGCCTAAATAATTAGCTTCATTAACTAAAACTGGTCCAAAATAAATCAAAAATTGTTCGGAAGTGTTTGAAACAACAAAACTGTTGCGAAATAAATGAAAAATCTGCTCAAAGTCACACAAAAAATGGTTCAGAGGGATGAAAATGTCTTCAGAAGTGTTTCGAAATGACTGAAAGTGTTTCAGAATGAATCAAAAATGTGTTTGAAACTTTTTGAAATGACCCAAACTGACCCAAAATGAAGGAAATGTTGGTCAAAATTACAAAAACTGCTTCTTAATGAATCAAAAATGGTCCAGAAATGTTTACGAAACGACTAAAACTGGTCCAGAATGAAGGAATCATTGGTCAAAATCACAAAAGCATTTCTCCTAAATCAATCAAAAATGACTAAAACTGGTCCAATATGAAACTAACAATGGTCAAAATTGTTTGGAAATGACCTAAACTGTTTTGAGATAAATTAAAAATCTGGTCAAAACCACAAAAAATGGTCCAAAGGAATGAAACTTTCTTCTTTTCTTGTTTCGAAATGTGTTCGAAACGTTTTGAAATGACCTGAACTGACCCAAAATGAAGGAAATGTTGGTCAAAATTACAAAAACTGCTCCTAAATGAATCAGAAATGGTCCAGAAATGTTTACGAAACGACTAAAACTGGCCCAGAATGAAACAAAATTGGTCAAACTTCTTGGAAATGACCTAAACTGACCCAAAAATGAAGGAAATGTTGGTCAAAATTACAAAAAACTGCTCCTGAATGAATCAAAAATGACTAAAACTGGTTTAAAATTAAACTAACAATGGTCAGTTATGACTAAAACTGCTGACAGACGACTTGTTTGACCTGTTCGTGTGGAGTTGGGTTGGTTTGGCTCTTCTTGTTGGGATTTGTTGATCAAACTAATGTAGAATTAACGACTTAAAACCAAAATATTTGACGTCTTTGGTCCTTTTGTTGAAGCGAACGCTGAGTCGTTGCCTTTCAGAGTCACTTTACTTCATGTGTTTGGACGTGAATCAGTGGTTCGGATGCAGGATGTTGGATTTTCTCTGTTATCTGCTGTTTATTTGATCCTCTGACCAACGGCTTCACCTGTTCTGAACCAAACCTCAGTAATAATAATAACAACGATCCTCCTCAGACGTTCTTCCTCCTTCCATCTTCTTTATTTTCCACCAACGCTGCTGTTTTCCCGCCGTCGTCCGTCACGTTGAAGTCGCTCAGGTTTCTCTGCAGCTCATCGTCGAGACTTTTTGTTTTCGCCTCGTCCCGTCATTTATCTTCCGCCGCGCAAATTGTGTTCCTGTCGTGTTCCTGGGTCGCGGCTGCGTTTTCCCACCTTGTTTAATTACCTCGCCTCTATCTTTTCTTTTCTTTTTTTACGGCAAACTAAATTAACCAAAGTAAACACGAGTGCGTCCCTGCAGGCCCGGAGCGCGTTCCACTTAATACATTTGGAAAATGGGATTTCGAAAATATGTATATTTACCGACGCACGGACGCGACGCAACAACGGCGTCCAACCTCCAGGCGTTCAATCAGCGTGCAGCGTTCAGGGTCCACCTGTGAAGTCAGGCTCTCGTTTACCTGGCTCTGTTTTCAGCACTTCTCACATTTCCCAGCATGCCTCGGGAGGAACCGCAGACAACAGTGTAGGAGGACGGAGAGGTTCCAGGAGATTCCATCCCGTCTGATGCAGTTGTTGGTGCTCTAAGTCAGTGGTTCTCAACTGGTGGGTCAGGACCCAAAAGTGGGTCGCGAAGTCATTTTTAGAGGGTCGCAGAAGCATGATCCCCTCCTCCCCCCAAAAAATAGAGGTATAAAGTCTTTTATTTTAAAGGAAGTGTTTCTTATGGCACAGTTTGCTTTCAGTAGCAGGATATTTAGTGGTGGTGACACCAGTAGTTGCCCAATATTAACCTCTAGATCTGGCTCTGCCAGCTTATTGGAGAAATTTATGCTAAAACGTGCCAAAAATGAACCAAAATGTGCTCAGAATCTGTCAAAATGGGCCAAAATATGCCCTAAAACTTGGCAAAAGTGTCCAAATATACCAAAATGAGCAAATAATAAGCCAATTTTTTTCCCAAGCTGTATGAGAATGTGTTGAGACTTCACCCAAATAAACCTTAATTTGTTAACAGGAACAGCAAACTTCAAAAAGTTGGTTCGCGACCGTTATTAATAGAGACATAGTGGATCCTGAGGCTGGACGAGTTGGGAATCACTGCTCTAAGTGAAGGAAGTCGATGGTTTTACATTCAGACCAAGAAAAGAATGACTTAGGTCCACATGAAGACGAGCCCAGGCCTAAAAGCACAAATAGTTCATCAAAACCATGTCAGAACCGCTTCAGAACAGAAGCGACGATACTAATTAATGATTAACGAAAACCATTTATTAGTTTTCGTTTGGTTGTCAGTACACACTGGCAGCTCGTGCAGGACTGAGGGTTCAACCCGGCTTCTTCCTGCTAGACTCTGCTCAGGGCAAAGAAAGGAGCTGCCGCCTGTGAGGCCGAGCTGAGGGTCGGAGCTCTGCGACCAGACGGGCTGATGGAGGACGGCTGGATAAGGCCTCCGTGCTCAGGTGGTCCGAAAACGATCATGTCTGAACCTAGGTCCCAGAGTGCAAAGATCTGAAAACGCCGTTAACGTGGCACCGTTGTTATGCCCTGTCCGCTTCTTATTCTGGCACGCTTGAGTCATAGCTCCACCTCTCGATGGATGCACCAAACTCAGAAAACAACGACAACAATGTCTCCGTATAGTGCTGCGTATGTCCTGCTGATAGTTCCACCTCATCGTCCATCCAGACTAGAGTCCTACCAGCTCGTCCACTCCTATTTGCTGCCGCCATGTTCTATGTTTACATCGTATACAGATTTGCCTAAAGTCCCACCGCCAGTTTCCTCTTGTCTCTGTTAGGGCATCATAGCGCCACCAACAGGCCTGGTGTGTGTTTTACATCGTTTTCAGGCGTATCAAGTGAATTAATTTTCTATAATAATACAGATTTTTAATGTGGACATTATTGTTTTATAGTTAATGTACATTTTTATTGTACGACATATGATCGGTAATTTAACAAAACAAATAAATCTGTAAAATAACCTTAAAATGCTCCAATAATTTGAGGTGAATCTCATTTTTTATGGTGCTGGTTTGACTTTCTGCCAGTCAAACTTCTCTTTTCCTGCATTCCTGCCTCATTTCTAACCTTGTCAGCAGAGTAACGGCCTGCACTTGTTTTCTAACTCCATCTCTGGCAGTGTGAACAAAGAGTCTGATTCCTCTTCCACTTCTCCATATTTGCGTCTCCGTCCTGGAGTTTCCCTCCATGCTCCTGTCCCGCTGAGTAACTGTGATGAACAGAGGCTTTAAAGGTGAACGAGGAGAAAAGGATGGAGGGAGGAAGAGAGGGAGAGTCTGTGGGAATACTAATGAAGCCATGATGCAACATGTTGACACGTCTTCTTCTTCTCCTTCCTGTGCAGGTGGAGGGTGTCCTTGTTAGCTTGTCGTCCTGTTGTAACCCCGAGGCCAGTGATGTGACTCGACTGAGAATCCACCACTAAAGCAGCGACTTCCAGCTCCCCCAGAACCTCAGGTGGGTCTGCAGTGGACGTTTTAATTCCGGGAGCAGCCGAGCAGGAAACCAGCTGACGGGTGTTTGGGTTGTCTTTGTTCTGAAGTCTGGCAGGAAGCTGTCCGCTGATTCATTCGGCCGCAGATTATTTAAGTGAATTACTCTCAGTGGAAGCTCCTGTTTGTACAGCAGCGACTGTGACTCAGGCGGCGGAGCAGGTTTCGTGGCGGGAGAGTGGGAATAAATGAAAGGCAGGGCTCATAAAGTGCTCTATAAGTGACTGTTGGTTTGTGACGCCGCATGTGGTGGTTGGTGTTTGTGGTAAAGCTGGTGAGAAGTGAAGTCCCCGCGGTCAGAGCTTTTAGGGGCGTCTGAGTCATGAGGGTCTTTCTGTCTGAACATAAACGGTTTCTTCCAGTTGTCCTGCAAAACTGTACACTTCCATCTTCTGTGTGGTGTAGTTGGAGCTGTGCTGGTGATGTTTGTGGCCGAGTGGCTTGTGAGGTGTGCTTGTAACCGGTGGGTCGCCGGTTCGCGTCCCAAGACTGGCAAGAGGCTGAGATCCCCTGAGCAAGGCCCTTAACCCCTGACTGCTGCCCGGGTGCATCCTAGTATGGACGGGTCAAATGCAAAGAACAAATTTCCCCAAGGGGACTAATAAAGTAGAGATTAGTTTAAAATGTTTTGTGGTAAATGCTAGTAAAACATCTCATGCATCCTCAGTGAACCAACCTTCCAACCTCTTAATGGAAACTTCAGGATGCAGGTTGTTGGTTTAAGCTGCTACTGCCGTCATCATCCTCGTCTTCCTCCCTCTGTGTGTTTACGGTTTGTTCCTGAAGGGAAACGACAGCAACAAGCTCCGGTGCTCTGAAAATGAAGCTGATATTAAAGTTCTGCAGAGGAGTTGGATCGCGCGGGGAAGCAGCTCTGCTAGTTTTTTGTGGTGAATTATCAGTTTTAACCTCAGAGCTCGTCTCCCGGCATGCAAATGTCTGAGCGAACACCTTCGCTTAGCAAATACAGAATGTTTCCCTGCAGCAGAACGATACTGAGGTACAGTCAGACTGCTATCTACTATCTACTACAGAATACTTTGAATACAAGAATCTGTGCACAGTCAGTATTTTTCTGCTGTCCAATATTAAAACTTGTCCGTCGGTATTTCTGCTGATGAAATAATCTGTGATATGTGCGATATTGTTGTTTCCATCCAGAGGAGTTTTGGTATTTTCTTCAGGAAAAAAACGAGTCGATCTTGCAGCGTTTTTGTGAATATTATACCTGATGGTCTGACTGAGCAGGTGAGAAGATAACTGGCTACTGAGCCGCAGGCAGCTGATAAGCAACAGGAATCAAAAACCGGTTCTTGTTGAGAGCCGGGTCCCAGTGTTTCGGTTCCTTGGAATCATTTGCCAACTTTGCAAACGATTCAAGTGGGCGTGTCGACGTCATTCACCCGTGCAGCCAGCAGGAAACGTGGCGCCCAAGCGGCACAAACGCTCGCAAGTTTGGTTACATTTCACGAGAAAGGATGACAACAGGGCAACTTGCAATAATTGGAAAGTGGAGATTTAATCAAAGGGAGGAAGTACTACCAATATGCAGAAACATCTCCACACACTGCATGAGAGAACTTTGAATGAACGTCGCGTTTTCGATCCGCTCCAGAGTGAGCGGCAACGTTAGCACATCCTCTGCTGTTAGTACTGCAGGTAACTAGCTATTCAATTCAGTTCAGTTTCATTTATATAGCGCATATTTACAACATATGACATCACATGGCGCTAAACATTGTAAGGAAGAACAGAAAACAGGAAACCCAACAATCCAAAGTTGCTTTTGGATTCCCTATGAGCAGCAATCAGCGACGGTGGGAAGGAACCTAAAACCTCCTAGGACAGGGACGGGGAAAAAACCTCTGACAGAACCAGGCTCAGGGAGGGCAGACATCTGCCTCGACCGGTTGGGTTGAGAGTGGTAACGAACACTGCCTTTCATGCTAGTGTAACCAGGTTGAAATAATAACCGTATATTGATATATGAAATTCCACCAACTCCAAAAACTAATGTAAATTGCTGTGTTATGTTTTGTATTCTACGTTTAAAATGTATTTCATTTTTTATTATGGTTGGAGTTTTACCGTCTCTTTAAGAGTTCGCAGTTGGATGAGCTCATAAACATGTACTGGAAGAGAATACAGGAGATCAGAGCTAGGACGCGGGAATGTTACTTCTGGGGAGAGGCACAGCTAAACGGACTTTTGGTGTTGCTGAAGAAAAATATCGCCGAACGGACACTGCCGTCACTTGGGAACAGACTTTTGTACCAGGAGAGACGGAGCAGTGGTATGGACGCTTTGTTAATGGATATTATCTTCACGGGAAAGCCGAGCGGCGGTATGAATGCATGTTGAACGGACATTTTACGTCGGAGAGAGCAGCGTGGGACGCATTGTTAGCGGACAATTAGCTGCATGTTGGAGAGACGGAAAATAAATATGTGTTGAGCAGCATTCTGCAAATCTGTCTGATTATTTACGACACAACACGGAAAGAAAAGAACACAACGCAGGACAATAATAACGGGTGTAAAGGTGAATTCACAGAGGAACGCACACACGGCCGTTACACTAGCGCCATTTGCCTCATTGTAAAACCCGCTATTACTAACTGTTAACGTCAAATGAAGGCCTTCTCATGCGTTGCGTTTAGATGACCATGACGAGGGAGAGAGGCTGGCGGTACTTGCTCCAGTCTACCTCTAGCTTCTCCTTTCACCGAGGCCGGGAAACGAGAATCGATAAAGAACCGAATCGAGAATCAAAAATGGAATCGTAAAAATCTTATCAGTTCCCAACTGAAAGAGCTGGAAACTATGACGAGTGTTTGTAGTTCATATATCGGTTGTTCCTGTTCAGGTATTGGATAATTCTTTGCATTAACTTTTGCTAACATACAGCAGAGTCCCGACCTTCTGACCTCTGTTTAGTTCAGTCATGAGAATCGCCTTTTTCCATCTGTTCCTCTGCACATATTAACATGTTGCTGCCAACTGAGCCGTGTGTTCCTGAATGCTGATGCTCTTTTTGTTGTTTTCATTTGTTCCAAGCTGCTTCCACGTCGTCTTCATGATGAAATTTAGCAACACATGAGGCTGATTTTGCCTTAAAACATGCTGAAAACTGCACAATCAAGCTTTTCATGTTTAGGACCCTCTGATGTTTTATTCCTGCAGTTTGTTCCTTCCTGTTTCATTCTTCCATCTCGAGTTCATCCCCTCCACAAAATCTGACCCTCATACTCTCCATCTAGGACTTAATTCTTAAAGTCCGTGCGGCTATTCTACGAAATACAAAGTCCCGGTGAAAACTTCCGTTCTGCCAACTTATCCGGAGTGACTCACAATGGCACAAAGCTGCAGCGAATCTCAATCCCTGCATCATCCTCGGTGTCCAGAAGAAGAGCTGTAAGAGGATTTCAGGGGTCAGAGCTGCAGCCAGCGGACAAAGGAGGGCATAAATATTCTGTGTCCATAAAAAAAGGGATCCAGCACTGTATTACTGTGGTGTACTGGGCCATGAAATAGGAGCTGAAAGAACAGACTCGGGGCGAGGAACAACCTGAGTGTTGTTCGGAGCTGCTCAGCTGGGAAAATGAGCTTCATGCAATAATAGAGAACACAAAAACAGAGAGAGTGTCCAAATATCTGGTGTGGGGATGATTAAATTTGAACAAATGCTCTGATGTCAGAGTGTTTTCACCACTCCGGCCGGTCGTATAGAGTCCTGTAGTTCTGATCGATAGCCCCGCTGCTGCTCAGGTACCGTCGCTCCTGCAGATAAATGGCACTCGAGTAGAAAAAAAATGGGATTTTCCAGACGAGGTGACCTTGTTCGATCGCTTCTGACGCCAGCGAACTCTTCTGATGAGGTTTGCAGGGTAAAAAATTGGTTAAAATCAGTGTTTTTGTGAATATTATCACTGATTAGTACCAAAGTAAATACCATACTGTTGTGGAATCAGAGTCAGCTTGCAGTTTTTTACAAATCCAATCCAGTTTTATGACATGAATCAGCATTTTTTACTCCAAACATTGACTGTCAACCTGCTCCTGTAAACCCGCTCGCTGATTCTTTGCAGGGTTCCTGAGTGAAGCTTGATTTTCCAGAGCTCGTCCAGAAATAGTTTCCATTTGCGTAGCGGCTCCGTCCCCAGAGTTCCTGCCGGGGCTAAAAATAAAACTCCTCAAACTGCTCCGGATTGAAAGCAAGGCGAGCTCAGATTCCAGACTCAGCAGGAACACAGACCCTGATGGAGCTGGAGGCCGTCCAGCAGGTCCAACACCTAAACTGATCATCCAGACGGGTCCTCCAGGCGCTGAAGCCCAGAGGAGGCTGGGACCTGGTTTATGTTCCTACCAGGATTCCTCTGAGACCAAATCACAGTCTGAGAAAGTGTAAAAGTCTCTTTAGTGTGATCCAGGATCTCTGCAGGACTTCCTGATCAGCCATGTGTCACTGGGGCGTCTGATCTTAGTCTGAGCTCTGACAGGACAGAAGTGTTCGACTGTTGACCTCCATCTGTACAAATCTGACCTTTAACTGATCAGGGTTCGTTTTCAAGGAGTTTTTTTTGAGATGTGAATAGTTTGTTAGCTTGTTAGCTAGTTAGTTTCTTTGTTTCTTTCTGTTTTACTGATATTTAGCATGTTGTTAGCAAGATATTTAGCATTCAGTGTCTTCCTTTCTTGTATTCACCATATTTAGCATTTAGTTAATTAGTTAAGTACTTTGTTCCTTTCTGTTTTCCTTATATTTAGCATTTAGCTAGCTAGTTAGTACCTTTCTTTCTTTCTTTCTTACATTAGCATTTAGCTTCTTTCTTTATTTCTTATAGTATATTTAGTATTTAATATGTTGTTTTGTTGTTTGCTTTGGATTTTTCTTACATTTAGCATTTAGCTGCATAGTTAGCAAGATATTTAGCATTCAGTGTCTTCCTTTCTTATATTTACCATATTTAGCATTTAGTTAATGAGTTAATTTCTTTGTTTCTTTCTGTTTTTCTTATATTTAGCATTTAGCTACCTAGTTAGCACATTTCGTTCTTTCTTTCTTAAATTTAGCATTTAGCATCTTTCATTATTTTCTTACATTATATTTAGCATTGAGTTAGTTTTGTTGTTTCTTTCTGTTTCTTATATTTAGCATTTAGCTAGTTTCTTAGTTAGCCAAGTCTTTGTTTCTTTGTTTCTCCTTCCTTTCTCTTTTTCTTTCTTATATTTAGCATTTAGCTTCTTTCCCTATTTCTTACATTAGCGTTTAGCATTTAGTTAGTTATTTCTTTCTTATATTTAGCACATTTAGCATTTAGTTTATTTCTTTCTTTCTTGTATTTAGCATTCAGTTAGTCAGTAAGCTAATTAGCTGGTTTCTTTCTTTCTTAAATGCTATTTTTTTTTACTATAACAAGCGTTTTTTCCTGTTTCCTTCTGTTTTTCTTATATTTATCATTCAGCTAGTTCCTTATCTTGCTAGTTTCTTTCTTTTTCTTTCTTTTTCTCTTATAGTTAGCATGCAGTCAGCTAGTTAGCTAGTTTCTTTCTTTCCTATATTTAGCACATTTAGCATTTAGTTTTTCTTTCTTGTATGGAGCATTCAGTTAGTAAGCTAATTAGCTAGTTTCTTTTTTTCTTAAATGCTAATTATAGATATATTTTACCATAATTAGCATTTGATTAGTTAGTAGTTGTTTTTCTCTTTATTTCTGTTCTTGTTATATTTAGCATTTAGCTAGTTAGTTATTTAGTTTGTTTTGTTTTTGTTTTTCTTATATTTAGCATTTACTTAGCTAGTTTCTCTCTTTCTTACATACTACTTATATATTTACCAAAATTAGAATTTGATCTTTGTTTTTCTTATATTTAGCATTTAGCTACCTAGTTAGCTTCTTTTCTATATTTACCATATTTAGCATTCAGTTACTTGGTTTCTCAGTTTCTGTCTGGTTTCTTGTGGTGAGTCATTTAGCACGGCGCTATAAGTGATAAATGATAAATGAGCTCTAACAGGACGGAAACTGTTGACCTCATCTCCATCTCTGACTCTCCGTCTGACCTTTAACTCCTCACACTTCCTTCTCGGTGGATTTTATTACCCGAATGAAAATGTGCAGGAATCCAGAGTGTTGATGAAACTTTCCTCCGCTGGTAAATCGATGGAGGGACACCCTCCACATATGCTGTGAACTTTGTGAAATGCCATTTAAATGCCACATGCCAACCGGATTTAGTCCCTGCTTCGTACCGTTCACACTCACCTGCTCCCGTCTCGTCATTTTTCTGTTTTTTATTATTAATTTTTCCATTAAATCTGTGCCACAGCTGACAAAAACAGCAAGCGAAACCATCACTTTGTACTTTAACATGCAGCTTAACAACATATATTCAGCTGTCAGTGCTCCCGGTAGTTTAAGACGTAAAAGGAAGGTTGCACGTTATTTTATTTTCCATTTTGCTCTACAGTAAAAGGTGACGATGACAGACGTGGAAATATTCATGGATTCTTTAAACCCTGTTTTGCAGGTCTAAATGTGCGTTTTTTTTTGCAAATTATCCTCTGTTTATTCAGACGTCTGCTGCAGATGGAGGATGTTTGTGAGCAGAAATGAGCTCTGTCAGCTGTCTTCTGCAGGCTCTAAGTTCAAATATTATTTCCTTTGTCTAACTTTCCTCTCCATCCTTTCATCTCGTCACCGTCTCCCCGAGTTTGTTGTCGAAGACGCTTCTCCCCGACGCTTCCTCGGCTTCATCTCGCTCCCCTCTCTTTCTAAATATCTCCTTCTTTTTTTTTTTTTAACAAACTTTCTCTGGTCTTTCAAGTTATTCTTTGATTGCTTCCCTCCTCCTTCCTCCGCTTCCCATCTCTCTGCTGCGGATGATAACGTTAATATCATCGGAGAGTTCCACGATCAAAGACTCTATCATGAATAATAATTACGAGACAATTACCGCTCGGAGAGATAGCGGCGCTGCACAACACGCACACACACACACTACTCTTTTCAATGCCGGTTAGCGTTAGCTTAGCGTCCTCACAACACATATATACACTCATATGTACAAATACACACACACAACTACAGACAACATGTTTATCTGTGTACATTCATGAATACTTGGCTGTTTATTATGTTTATTGATGCAGAGTTATGGTTTTGTACGTTGCCACAAAGCCCTGACACAAGAAATCACAAGTTAAAAGTAAGAAATCAATTAAAAAGTGAACTTAAGTGCAACTTTTGGAATCCATTATAACTCCTGACTAACAATAATGGATTGTATGCCTCATCTTTCCATGTCAATACCAGTGAAAATGTTAAAATGCTGATATTTGTATGAAGGATTCCACAGAAAAGAAGAATTAGCAGGTGAGCTTTAGCATTTAGTGTAAAATATTAACTTTCTTTTCGTGTCCCTGTTGAGGTTTGGTGGATAAAGAGCATAAAAAAGAAGGAATTCTTTAATAAAATGTATGTAATTTGGAGGAAAAACACTTCATTTCTAACTCACACTGTGATTTAGCGTCACATTAAAGAGCTGCTGCACACTTAAACGTGTTTTTGTATACGTAATTATACGATTGTACTAAGACATAAATCATTTAGTTTAAATAAAAGGTTAAATCTGCATCCTTTACTCATTTTTTATTAACGTCATAAAGCACTTTAAACTGCCCAGTGTGTGATTTATGCCGTACAAATAAAGCTGTCTTACCAATGCTGGTGTTAATACTGACATTTTTGCTAATTTTACAAAAATGGGCAGCTTGAAAATGCCTCATTTTCATCCCGAATTTAATATTTAATTAAGTAATGACGCTAATGCCCTCAGATTAGATTAGACTGTGGATGTACTAAGACGACGAAATGCAGTTTAGCATCAAACCAGAAGCGCAAAAGCAGCAGTGAAGATCAATATTTACAGTATTATAAACAGTACAGTTCAGTATAAACAGATTTAACAGTGTGGACATGCTAATATATGAATATATTGATCTATGGTTATAATATAAAATCTCTAATCTGAATCTAGAGGTGGAGATAAACAGTGGTTTGAGCAGAATAAACAGTATAAATTGGGGATGCACCATAATATCGGCGTCCGATAGTTGTCGGTTAATTTTGGCAAATATGACGTCATTCTGATAATAAAAAAAATGACCTGATAATAATAAAGACTTGGAATCTTGGTTTTTGCTGTTGGTCTGTGTGTTGTGGCTTGTGCTCACGCCTCGCTCCCACTCACCGCTGTAGTATGAAGTGCTGCCGATCGTCACCAAGTGCTGCCGATCGTCGCCAAGTGCTGCCGATCGTCGCCAAGTGCTGCCGATCGTCGCCGAGGCTCTAGTACCTGTTTGATAGGTACTGATAGTTTTGCTGGTTGTGGTGGTATTTTTACTAGTTGTAGAGGTGTTTTAATGGTGTTTTTACCAGTTGTACTGGTGCTTTACTGGTTGTCATGGTGTTTTCTTGGCTGTAGAGTTGTGAAGGTGTTTTTGGTGGGGTTTACCAATCGTGATGGTGTTTCACTGGAGGTTTGCTGGTTGCAGTGGTGTTGTACTGGTGTTTTACTGGTTGTAGAGGTATTTTGCTGGTTGTACTAGTGTTTCACTGATTGGCCTCGTGTTTTCTTGGCTGTGCTGGTGTTTTATTGGTTATAGAGGTGTTTTATTGGTTATAGAGGTGTTTTACCAGTTGTAGTGGTGCTTTCTTCGCTACAGATGCTTTACACTGGATATAAAGGTGTTTTACCTGTTCTTGATGGGGTTTACCAATTGTGCTGGTATCTTAGTGGTATTTTACTTAATGTAGTGGTGTTTTTACTGGTTGTAGAGGTGTTTTTCTGGGGTTTTACCAGTTGTGCTGGTGTTTTACTGGTTAAAGAGGTGTTTCAGTGGCTGTACTGGTGTGTTACTGATATTTTACCGGTTGTAGTGGTGTTTTTACTGGTTGTAGTAGTGTTTTACTGGTTGTAGTAGTGTTTTACTGGTTGTAGAGGTGTTTTACTGGTCATAGAGATGTTTTTCTGGGGTTTTTGCCAGTTGTACTGGTGTTTTACTGGTGTTTTACTGGATGCAGAGGTGTTTTAGTGGCTGTACTGGTGTGTTACTGATATTTTACTAGTTGTAGAGGTGTTTTACTGGTGCTCGACAGGTTGTTTTTAGTGGGAATGTTATTTAGTTTGTCCACTACGACATATAAGAAAGGCGTCCAATTTGAGTTTTTGAGGTAGGATGGATAAACCAGCAACAGGATTTTACATAGTGGACCAGAGTTTGCTTCCTGTGATGCTTGGGAGACCATCGTTTGTAGAAAATATGATGGTTTGGATTCAAATATGACCTTTTCACATCAAGTCTGAAGCTTCTCCTCCATTTTCTGGGTTACACGAAAATATGGTTCCCCAAAAATGTAACTGAGGATGCAGATTAGTTGTGTAGGAAGGTTATTTTGTTGAGACTGGGTTGGTCGTCCAGTACAGTGGCGGCTGTTGGTCTATTTGTTGTCAATTTTACAGCAACAAAAACACGTTTCACTGTTTATATGGGCATCAGATTGCTGCATGGAAGGCTTGACAGCAGCAAACTCTCCTTTCAAAGATCCAAGCCAAAGGAAAAGTTGAGCTGGAAGTCATTTATTTTATCTAATCAGCTCTAAATTAACCAGGAAAGTCATGAATCTGACTGGAGTTGAAGTCATGTGACTCCACACCTCTGTTTCTATGGTTACGGGGGTCTTCTTCTAAAAATTCAGCCGATGCCAGTCTGACTGCAGCGTCACGTCTCCTGCTGCCGTGTTTTTCATGTGTCGAAAACTGCAGAAGAGGATCCTGAGGAGAGGCGGTCCGAGTGGAGCGAAGGAGTAACTGTGTGTTTGTGTTTCTGTGTGAGTTATCGAGTTTATTTTAGCCCTCGGCCTTTTCATTCCGCCTCTATTGATGTGTATCTCAATCTTCTCTGTACAAACACACGACGACACACACACACACAAACACACGACGACACATACACACACACACACACACACACACAAACACACGACGACACACACACACACACACACACACTCACATTTCTGAGATTGACTCACTCGGCTTTCTGATCATCACTTTTATGTCTCTATCTTCAGTTACATCTGTGTGTGTGTGTGTGTGTGTGTGTGTGTGTGTGGTGACTCGGTGTGTAGTTCCCCTCGCTGGAGGATCATCCAGGAATAAACACACACACCTCAGAGGCCTCGTTTCTCAGAGCCTGTAACTCTTCAGCTCACTCCACTCTGGATGTAGATTCTAGTAAAACGTGCCTCCTGTCAGACTCAGTCACAGACCTCTAGTTTATTATTCTACGTCTCAATGTGTTGATTTTACATGCAGGTCTTGATTTTGTGTATTTTCATTGATCCAGATATAAGAAAATAGACGTTTTGGACCTCACAACACCACATAGCTAATGACAGCAACACTAACGCACTCGACTTTGTGTCCACTGCTAATGAGCTGCACTACAACCACTGAGAAATGAAGCAAACAGCAGATTTAAGATCAGAAAACAGCAAGCGTCATTCAACAGATAGACAGACAGATGTTTTGTCATGGTTTCGTATTTTTTAAAGGTGATTTCGGATCGTTTTTTGGTCAGTTTGCACCTCAATCTTGTGCCTTGTGGTGACTTTGTCTGGGTTTTTTGGTAATTTAAAGTCATAGTGTGATTTTGCACCTTTTCTTGAAGGTTTGGCACCTTTTTGTGGTGATTTTGCATGTTTTTGTTGTGTAATTTAAGTCCTAATGTAATACTGTATCTTTTGCGGTAATCTTAGTGTTTTTGTGCCAATTTTGCATCTTTTTTTGTGGCAGCTTAGCAAATTTTTGTGATGATTTTACATTTCTATGTGGTGTTTTTCCATCTTTTTTGGTCATTTCTTGCCATTTTGTGGTGGTTTTGCATCATTTTGTGGCAATTTCTTGTTGGTTTTGGTAATTTAGTGTAATTTCATCTCTTTTTGTGTTGATTTTGAGTCTTTCATGTGGAAATTTAGCACCTTTTTGTGATGGTTTTGCATTCTTTTGTGGCGGCTTTGCCTCTCTTTATGACGTTTTTACACCCGACTGCAGCTCAGCTCTGTTTTATATAGACTTTTCACCTTTTTGTGGTCATTTCGGACTGTTTTGTGGCGATTTTGCGTCTTCTGGTGGTGTTTCATTTTATTGTGATGGTTTTATGCATTTTTTTCATGGTATTGCATGCTTTTTTGGAGGTAATTTTGAGTTTTAAAGTAGTTTTGTCTCCTTTTGTGGTGATCCTCACAAACACACCACCCCCACTGTGAAGCATGGTGGTGGCAGCATCATGACGTGAAGCATGGTGGTGGCATCATCATTATGTGAAGCATGGTGGCATCGTGACATGAAGCATGGTGGTGGCATCATCATGACATGAAGCAAGGTGATATCAGCATCATGACGTGAAGCATTGGTGGCATTGTGACATGAAGCATGGTGGTGGCAGCATCATGATATGAAGCAGGGTGGTGGCAGCATCATGATATGAAGCATGGTGGTGGCAGCATCATGATATGAAGCATGGTGGTGGCAGCATCATGATATGAAGCATGGTGGTGGCAGCATCATGATATGAAGCATGGTGGTGGCAGCATCATGATGTGAAGCATGGTGGTGGCAGCATCAAGATGTGAAGCATAGTGGTGGCAGCATCAAGAAGTGAAGCATGGTGGTGGCATCATCATGACGTGAAGCATGGCGGTGGCAGCATCATGACATAAAGCATGGCGGTGGCAGCATCATGACATTAAGCATGGTGGTGGCATCATCATGATATGAAGCATGGTGGTGGCAGCATCATGATATGAAGCATGGTGGTGGCAGCATCATGATATGGGGATGCTTTTTGTGGGTTGTGGCTGGACTTGAAAAGCTCTGTTCACTCATGATCCTTGTGTAACATTAAAGTGAAGATTTTTATTCATTTTTTGATCGATTTTTGTCCATAAAGACAAACTGTATTGAATCAGATTCACTTCCGATGGGGTGGATACTTCTTATAGACACTGTACATTTTCACAACCCAGGATTTTGTTAAACCAATGATTCAACCGATTGTATCTCCCGTTAATTTTTCATTTTTTCAGAGTGTATTGAACTGAAGCCAGCCGGGTTTTGTCGATACCGTCGTCTCCCACTGCTGGTTATTTGTAGCCGGACCTGAATCTGCAGCAGGACTCGCTGCTCGGCCTCCTCTCAGACTGTACGTGAGTCAGCAGAGTAGAGTGCAGAGGTCGGAGTCGTGGCTCTGCGGATGATTCATGTTTCCTCTCTGCTGTGTAAATGACTCACCATTTAAACCACAAAAGGTCACATTTAATCTTTGTTGCTTTTGTAGTTCTGCTGCCCCGAAGACAGACAGAAAATAAAAACTGAGTCGGGATGTTGATCTCTGTCTCATGCGGTTAGTTCATCATCTACTCCTCCTTTGTCCTCTCCTTCTCCTCCTCCTTTCATTTCCTCCTTTTCACCCCCCCCTCCGGTCCTGTTTCTATTCAGAAAACATCATAACACCCTCAATTAGCCGCTCGGCTCGGTGTGTCGCTGTGGAATAAACTCGGCTTCACGCTCCGATCGCTCGCTGAAGCTCCTGCGAGTGAGTGGATCTGCTGACTCCTGAAGGAAGGAGGCAGAAGAGAAACAGTCATGGATGCAGGGAGAATGAAAAGATGCTGCTTCGGCTTGATAAATTACTGCTGCCTGGTTTCGCTGAGACACAATCTGAGGCGCAGGTTCACTTCTTCTTTATTTACATGGTGTCGATGCTGATAAAGATGTTTTCACCTCGGCGCGTCTCGTCTCCGTTGTTTCCACCGGTGAAGTGAAACAGAAGCTGATGTCAGGACAAACATCTGCACTAATCGCTTCGCTGTCTGGATTTCACTGCTGCATGGCAAATGCAGATCATACGAGACGTTTCTTTTGGTTTATTACCTCTGTAAAGGAGGTTGTGTTTTTGACGGCGCTGGTTTGTTTGTTTGTTTGTGTTCAAAATAACTCGAAAAGTAACAGACGGATTTGGATGAAATTTCCGGGAAGTGTGTGAAATGGGACAAGGAACAAACTATCCGGATCACCGTCTGTATCCAGGATTTTTTAAAAATTTAAGGATACTCGGCCATTGGTAGATTGTGTTGGGGGTTGACTGAAGCTGCTTGGTGGAGGTCTGTGCTCTCTGAGTGCTTTTCTAGTTTTATTTTTATCTACCTAAAGTTGAAACTCTGTGCTGTTGGAAAGCATTTTGAGTTTTTGACACCGGAGTTGGGAGGTCCGCGTACTAGAACCACAGTGGCGTTCTAGAGCCTCGGCAGTGCTCGGCAACGCTCGGCAGCGCTCAGCGGTGTACTACTGCCTTGGCAGCACTCGGCGGCGCCCGATGGCAGCGCGCGGGACTATTCGAATATCCACATTATTATCCGAATACCACCACAACCGACCAATATTCAGATATTCCTATATTGGGGACCAGCCCTAATATTAGGTTTGTAAAGCAGCTAAGCTACCATACTGTTGATTAGCTAACTTAGCCACTCTAGGCTACTTGGAACTACACCGTACTTGGCCTTAAGGTCAGCCTTATTTTATCTTGCTCAAATCTCCTGCTGCTTATTTATTGTCACAAAGCTGTAAATTGGGACGTCTTGTTAAAACCAAGTAGTTGTTTTTCACATAGAGCTGTTTGTCCTCAAACACAGCTGCAACAGAAGTCCTGTTTAGCAAAATCAAACCAAATTCTCCAGAGGAACATTTCTTGTTTTATCCTACTTATTTTATCCATTGAGCATCCTCCAGTTAATTTGTTCAGAATAAAGAACCAACATATATTTCTGTGTCCTTTGCAGTGCTAATTTGGCCGGACTACACAATCATGCTTTGTCATTGGGAGATTGTGTTGGAGGTGGACTGAAGCTGCTTGGCGGAGAATGATAGAACAGAACGTTCTTCTATGAAACGTTTCTACAATGAAAACCAAGCAAGGACGTTCTCAAAGCAACATTCAGGAAATGTTTTCCAGATGTTATCGAGGCCTCACGTGACAGAGCATCTGGTACATTCTGCCTTTCTGTTGAGGGAACCCATCATGGAACGTTCTTCTATTAAACGTTTCCAGAAGGGTGGATGTTCTCAATGCAACGTTCAGAAAACATTTTCCAGATGTTATCAAGGCCTCAGATGACATTTAGACGTTCCCCTAATGTGAGAAATTAACAAAGATGGAACATTTAGCTGCATTCTTTTGGGGATGAAGTGAGGGAACACATCATAGAACGTTCTCCTATAAAACGTTCTCTAAATGTTCTACATCAAAAGTAGAACGTTCTCCAACAACATTGTCAGAAATGTTGTCCAGATGTTGTCGAGGCCTCGCGTGACAGAACGTTCTTTATAGGACGGTCTGTTCTGAGAATGTTTTAGCGATGTTTTTGAGGGAACTCATCACAGAACGTTCTTCTATTAAACGTTTCCACAATGACAACAAGCGAAAGATGTTCTCGATGCAACATTCAGAAAATGTTTTCAAGATGTTCCTCAGATGGCAGAACGTTTTCTAACGTTCCTGTAACGTGAACAATTAAAGGTATAACGTTTTGTCTTTTTGTTGAGGGAACGTATCATAGAACGTTCTCCTATAAAATGTTCTCTAAATATTCCACAACAAAAGTAGAACGTTCTCCAACAACATTGTCAGAAATGTTGTCCAGATGTTCTCGAGGCCTCAGATGACAGAATGTTTTTTTATACAGAACGTTTTCTAACGTTCCTGTAACGTGATATACCAAAGGTAGAACATTTTGCCTTTTTAACAGAACATGTCGAAGAACGTTCTTCTATGAAACGTTTCCACAATGAAAACCAAGGAAGGACGTTCTCAAACCAACATTCAGGAAACGTTTTCCAGATGTTATCGAGGCCTCGCGTGACAGAACGTTCCTTATAAGACGGTCCTCTACTGTGATGTGTTAACAAAGGTGGAACATTTCGCTGCAACGTTCTGAGGATGTTCTGGCGATGTTGTCGAGGGAACGCATTATAGAATCTGTGAAATGTTCCTGCAATGTTCCACAGTGTTGCACGGTAACAAAGGAAGAACGTTGGCAGTGCAACACCACCAAACATTTTAAGAACATCTTTACTACTTCTATCTTTAAGGAGAACTTCCTGCTGAAAACGTCAGGAGAACGTTAGGAGAACTTTCTCAGAACATCTTGAACTACAACTTGTGCTTTGATTTATTCTAACCTTCATTAATATTACTGTAGTTTGACACTGAACATTTGTCCAGTAACATCATACACTTAAAATTTAATATAATATAATATAATATGATACAGTATAAGATGAATAAATAGCAGGACTTTGTTGTATTTCAGATGACATACAACAGTGTGTACATGTGTGTATATGTGTGTGTATATAGTGTGTATATAGTGTGTATATGTGTGTGTTTGTGTACTTTATGTAATGAGCGGCTAATTTGCACTTTGTTTGTTCTTCTGCATGCGTGTGATTCTGCTCATGTATGTTTTCCATGTGTGTGTGATCTCTGCATGCGTGTGTTTAATTATAGCAGCGGTAAATAGGTCACGGTGTTTCCAACGCGGACGTCGCTGCTGCAGGAAGAACAATCGACGAGCAGCGAGCAGCTCCTCGGTCTCTTTCGCCTCCACTTCCTCCTGTCGTCGCTTCTTTTTCCCTGTCACCATTTTTCAGGCGAACACCAACGAAGCTGTGAATAGAAACAACTTCATCAAACCGAGACCGTTTAAAACAAAACACTGTTTGTCTTCACACAGAATAACGTGTTAAAGTGCCAAAAAAGAACCTGCTCTGGATGTTTAACAGCTGCTGGCTGAAGGTGCTGAAGCTGCTTTCCTGATGTAAAACTAATATTAAATACACCTCAGTAATTCACTCATATACCCAACTAACTTAAATACTGTGATTATGACCTTACAATATTAAAAAAAAATGAAGCATCAATATAAAGTTTTTATTAGAGCATAAACATTATAAACAATACAGGTGACTCATTAAAATATTTAAATTAAGACCAATAAATAATTAAAGGGTAAAAGAGAATAAAATGAGCAATAAAATAAGTTAAAAATCAATTTGATAATAAAAACAACAGTAAATCAATAAAATAAATATGTGAATAAATAATTGGTAAACAAGCAAAAATGAACAATAAAATTTACATGATAATAAATCAATTACATGATGATAATAATACTTATTTTTTAATTATTATATTATTAATATAGTAAATAGATAAGTTAGTAAATAAATAAGGGGTAAAAGAATGAAATAAATATTTTAAAATATAGTAAAAAATATATTAGGTAATGATAATAATGATAATTAATAATAATTATTATCATCATAAATAATAATAATTATAATTATTAATATAAATAGTAAATATTAATTTATAATAATTTATAATAACACATTAATATTTACTATATTAATATATTATTATATTAATATAGTAAATAAATCAATAAGTGAATAAATACAGGGTAAAAGAATAAAATAAATATTTTGAAATAAAGTTAATAGGGTTAGGGTTAGTAATAACATTAATAAAGCTATTATTATTATTATTATTATAGTGCTAATAGTAAAAAAAAAATAATACAAATAAGTACATAAATAGGTAAATAAATGGTAAAATACAATAACATTAACAATAAAATAAAATACAATAAAATTAACAGTAAAATAAAATTTAAAAAATCAAGTAGAGGCAAAATAGACTGAGAATAATAATAGTAATAATAATAATAATAATAATAACAGTAAATGAATGAAATAAATATGTAAGTAAATAAATGGTAAAAGAGAAAAAAGTGAACAATAAAATAAATATAGTTAAAAATGATAATAATATTTTGTATTACATTATTAATATAGTAAATAAGCCAATAAGTAAATAAATAAAGGCTAAAAGATAATAAAATCTATATTTTTAAATAAAGTAAAAACATCTATTAGACAATGATAGTAATAATACCAATAATAATTATTATTATTGTTATAATTATTATAGTAGATAGTAAAAAAAATACAAATAAATACATAAAAAGCAAGTTAAAGATTAAATACAATAAAATGAACAATAAAAAAGTGATCAAATCAAGTAGATGAAAAATA
The DNA here is from genome assembly GCA_024666655.1 of Dascyllus trimaculatus. NCBI lineage: Eukaryota > Metazoa > Chordata > Actinopteri > Pomacentridae > Dascyllus > Dascyllus trimaculatus. The sequence goes on from CM045453.1 coordinate 32,305,259, forward strand.
GACAATACTACTACTACTACTAATAATACTAATAATAATGAACCTTTGTGTTTCCAGACGTGTGCCATTGCTTTAAACTCTTTTGAATTATTTATATCTATTAGATTCTTACGACATCCTGTGAATCCTTTGTTAGCAGACTCTCCTCTCAAAGCCTGTCTGCTTATGAAACTATATTCCGAAGCGTCGCCTCGGAGCTGCGACTTTTCACAAATCTCCCACGTTCTGATGGAATTAACTTCACACACCAGGAGCTGCTGGCCGTGGCTGCGTGGACGGAGCCGCGCCGATGCTAACGATGATAAATAAAGCTATTATCTGACGCCGTCCGGCCTGTTCTGCTGCTGCAGCTTCGTGGAAACGGGCTGAGAGTCGCCTGCAGCTTCTGAAAGCCAGCGAGCTGCTTTAATGAAGCTGTCAAACTCACTGTACGCTCTTTAATTATTCACCAGCTCCATGCATGTAGGGTGCAGCTGTGTATGTTCTGAGCAGCCAGAACACCTTAAACATTAATGAGGCTGCAGCACAATTAAAAAGGTGAAACCCGACGACGTCCAGCAGCTAAATCAAAGTGAATTCTGACTGACACCTAATTAAGGCAAAGAAAACCAATCCCATGTGTTCTTCAGCAGGACCGGACCTGAACATCAGAGCGTCTGAGGATTCGTTACTTTGATAGGTGGTCAGTTCAGCAGGTAGTATTGAACTGCTTCTTTTTCTGCTGCTGATATTGCAATTTAAATTTTAAATATGATGTGTCGGCTCGAGAAGAACCCAGTGACCCGACAGTGTAAACTCTGAGTCTCATAGGCTTTGCAACCCTTGCGATTTTGCTAACTGCCTTTTTTTAAAGCCATAATTCTGATTAAAAACAGATTCCCTATGGTTTTACTGACCTATAGTGCTGCTTTTTGTGTTACTGTGTGGTCATTATTGACATTTTGGACAATTTTGAGTCATTTTAGACGTGCCTCGAGTCATTTTAGAGGCATTTTTGGATAAACTTTGGGTTATTTTGGACGACTTTCCAGTCAAAATAGCAAAATCCTGCAACCCTGGCTCAAAATAGCTGCCAGTGGTTAATATCTACTGATGTTAGAGCCTCAACAGTTGGTGAAATGTGGACCAAAGACTGTATTTTAGTAGAAACATGGATCCATCCATAGATATACAGGGACTTTATGGAGACAGTATACCAGCCTGGATTGAACATTTATCATGTTTCCTCCTTTTTAAGGGACAATAATTATTCATAATTGTCATTTTGGACCATGTTGAGTAATTTTGGACAAGTTTCTGAAAACATTTTGAGTCAATTTGGGACAGTTCTGAAGTTATCTTAGACTATTGAGGAGACTTTTGAATGAGTTTGGACACATTTCAAGTCAAAATATCTAAAACTGGAAGTCAGACTTTTCACACATCAGATTCTACTGATGTTAGAGCCTCAACAGTTGGAGAAACATCAACCAAAGACTGTATTTATAGGAGGAAACATGGATCCATCCATAGATATACACTTACAGGAACTTTATGGAGACACTACACCAGCCTGGATTGGAAAATTTTTGCACTTCTTTGTATTGTTAAGCTTCAGTAATTGTTCATTATTGTAATTTCTGGTCATTTGTGGTAATTATGGATGGATTTTAAGTCATTCTGAAGAAATTTTGAGTAAGTTTTTGACAGATTTCAGTAATTTTAGTCAGATTTTAGTAATTTGTGAACCACTGGAGTCAGAATGGGGGGAAAATTTTCCACCTGCGTCATTTTCAAAGGCCAACAATGATTCATTATTGTACTTTTTGCCAACTTGGACAAGTTTTTAGTCATTTTTGGGTAAATTTTGAGTCATGTTTGATGAGTTTAGAGTCATTTTGGAAAGATTTAATGTGAAATTATCAAAAAGTAGAACCAGTGGGTTGCCACTTCATATTCTACTGATGTTAGAGCCTCAACAGTGAAATGTGGACCAGAGGCTGTATTTTAATAGAAACATGGATGCATCCATAGATATACACTTACAGGAACTTTATGGAGACTCTGTACCACCATTGTTTGATGATTTCTGCACTTTTTGTCCATTTTTAAAGGCAGATTATTACAAATTTGGACTCTAATGGAGCCATAATAATACATGTTAGCATTAATTCACACTAAGGTCATCAGGACGTATTATATTTTCTCCACTAGAGACAAACGGCCAGAGAGATGATAAAGCCAAATAAAGCTCATCATTTTACAGCGTCCTCGTTCATACGATGGAACGGGATTGCTATTTGTGTAAAACACTTTTCTCCACTCTGGCCGGCGGAATGAACCGAGTTTGGGCCGAAGCAGAGACTGTGGGAGGGAGAGAAAACAAAATCTGTTTCCTGTGTGGCAACGAGTGACGGGAGCACGATGTCCCGGTCAGAACTCGGAGGCTGGCAGCGTCGCAGCGAACAGTCCATTAATAACAGCCATGTTTACACAAGAGGTCCTCTGTGTGATAATGTGACAGCAGGGGACTTAAAATTACAGCATCAGACGCTGCTCTGATAAATATCACATGAACAACAGGAATAAGAAGCACTGATCTTCAAGAACTCACCGTTAAAATCAGCTAAAAGGAGCCGACCTGCAGTTTAAAGTAGTGGTGCTGCATTTATTCCATTTAGCTTTGTTGATAAGAACGATTATATATGAAGTTAATCTCACATCCTGGCACACGCGTGTTCACACACACACGCTCACAGCTCGTCACGTCAGTTAATGAATCTAACTGACCTTCATTGTTTCAGTGCTGCCACAGATCTGGATGCAACAGCTTCATCACGGTGGTTTGTCTGGTCTGTGGTCCGCTGGTTTCACCCATTCTCCTGATATGTTTACGGTAGAAAAGTGTTTGTCAGTGGATGGTTTTGGTTTGTGTTCCACCTCAATATTCCACGGGGTGAAAACAGTTTAGCTCCGCTTTGGTGAAGAACATCAGGGAATTGTTTTGCAGTAGTTTTTGTTGCATCTGTATCTTCAAACCATAAACAAGGAAGTGAATCCGGTGACGTACGTGCATTACTGGGGACTGCTGTGATTGGTGGAACTCACGGGAGGCGGGACAAAGTTGGGGAAAAGTGGCGGTGATTGGACGAAACTGCAAGGTGGCGCAGAATTCATGGAGATTGGTTGAATTTGCGTTAATTGTCGCAACATCGCGAATTCAAGGAGGGACTGCATTTTGGACTATATCTGGCTTCCAAACTACCACTAGCAGGGTCTCACAATGTGCCACAAAAAAATAAATAAATTAATGAAGGCATGAAGGAAGGAAGGAATAGTTAGATAGATAGACAGATAGATAGATAAATTAATTGATAAATTGACAAATAAATACATAAAAAAATAAAAAAAATATTAATAAATAAATCTGTAAAAGAAACAGTAAAAATCACTAAATATGTTGAAGGTGAAATACTGCAATATTTTCAAACTTTAAAAACAATAATTTTATGTGTAAAATATTGATTTTTAGTTGATTTAAATATTAGAAAACAGTATAATTTTACTGTTAATAATGATTAAAAATTTATAAGATTTTTTTTTATCATATACAGTGTTTGTTTTGGTTAGTATGTAAAAAAATATTATCTGTAACTAAACAACAAAAGACAGAATTTATTGTAAAGTAATATTTTAATTTTTAACTATTATTTTTTTTATTCCTAAATACACATCATTTTACTTTGAAAGTCTGGCAAATGTCTGTAAAATAATATTTTTTGTTGATTTAAATGCAGTAAAAACTGTAATTTTACAGCCAAACCCTGTAAAAGAATTAATTACTATTTATAAGCACACAGATTTTTTTTAATGCGGTCATTATTCACAGTTTTGACCTGTTTTTTTTAGGCTAACATGTAAATTAAAGTTTTGTTATCTGTGATGCAACGAAACAGGAAAAATCAGCACAATAGCAGTGAGTTAAAACATCACAGTCAGCATGTTTGGTCAATAACTGTCCGACTGAATTTGCATCCCCCTGTCATTTCTGAGCACTAGATGAACTAAAAGCGTCTTGCTGTTGCTGTTTTTATTCTCAGTTCTCGTCATTTTGATGCTCGGAAGTTTCCCTTGGGAGCCCGAAGCCTCTTTGGAGGAACAACAGGAACGATTTCATGCAAGAAAAATCCTGATTCATGACTAAATCTTTATCATTTGAGGACAGAAAAGTGAGTTTGCTGCATGTTTCGTCCGAACACTCGCACAGCAAACTGGCTTCACTCAGAAACAAACTGGGCTTGTTGAGAAAAAAAGGCCGTCGGTGTGATTAAGCGTTACATACGTGTGGATTTAAACACTGACACGCGTCTTCATTCTCTCTTTCTGCCTCCAGCTGCCGTGGAATCTCTCCGATAGCGTCTCTCTGCCTTGTTCTCCTCCATTAATCGGCGGCGTCGCTAAATAGACTCTGAGCCATCAGCGGCGCCTAAATTGCTTCGAAGATGAACGGCTAAAAGCGGCGCTTTGAAATTACTTTTAAAATTAACTACCAAAGTCAGCGGCTCCAAATTGGCTGCAGAATTATCAATTAAAGGCAACAGAACTTAAACAGCCACGCCGTGAATTATCACCAACAAATGGAAAGTTTTCTTTTTCAACGTACATCGACTCGGAAAAGAAAATCTCATTAGCAGAAAAATCATTAAGTGAGGAGCATCGGTAATACTCAGCGGCCACGTTTTTGTATTTCTATCAGTCATTTTAAAGCTGCCGCTGCTTTAGTCGCTTCATTTTGGGGATAAATATCCTCCCCTCTGCTGTTTCTGGAGGTTTTTTACTCCAGCGAGGTGGAAAAATCCTCCGTTCCCAGCCTCAAACAGATGTGGAGCCGCAGACGGGGGAAGTTTGGTCAAGTGTCGGCTAACAGGCTTGTGCAAGGAGGATTAAAGAAGAAGAGAGGGGCAATGCTAAAAGCAGGATAACATGCAGATCGAGCTTTGTGTGACGCTTTCATAATCTGTTTAGCGGGAGAATGAATTCCTTCAGGGCGGAATGCAATCTGGGAGCACAATCAGCAGCTGCTTTGTTCTCACGTCGCCGTCGTCGTCGTTACGTCACGTCTCTGGATCCTGCGGTTTGCTGAGCGAATGAAGCTGCCGTCATTAGTCGATTACGTGGGTTTTAATAAGAGGGGAAAGCGGCTGGAGGGAGGCCGAGAGCAGGAGAGCACCTTCAGCCTGAACAGACGTTTAATCAGCCGGAATAACTGAGAACCGTCTTTAAGCTGCTGTCAGTGGAACTCAATAGGTTTATTGTGTTTCTGGAGGTTTTTAAGGCATGAAAACGACAAAAACAGCAGCAAAAATAACTTTAAACTACAAACAAGTAGCGGTAGAGTGTAACTAAGTACATTTAATAAACCTTTATCTCAATATTTCCATGTAATGCTGCTTCCTTCTTCTACTCCTGCTGCTGTTATGGTGCTTTGTATTCCACTGCATTTATTTTATAGCTTTAGTTATTAAAATTAAACACATGTAAACAAATAAATGATGTCATATTGTTGCAGATTGTTGAAACAACAGGTAAAGGCCAGTACACACTACAGGATAATCGGGCTGATTTTTGTCCCGATCTCTCCTTACGATCAAAGCCAGCAAAGGCCCGACTGTCGGATGTTTGCAAACGACATCATGTCTGATGTTCCTGTAGTGTGTTAAGAGTGATTTTGCCTTGTCAGATCCGCTCGGAAGGAGAGATCGTAGATAATGAACATGTTTAATATTTCCTCCGGTTTCCTCCGAGAGCAGCCGAGCATGCTCAGTGTGATGTCACCAGATTTAAGCCAATCAGAACGTGAGCTGACTCAGCTGACTGACGGAAGAGGAAGTAAAACCAAACAAGTCGAGTTACCGTCGCTAAAACATTTTATCGGATTAATCATGATGATGGATTAATCCGCACTAACGCGTCAATTCTGACAGCCCTAAAGAATCTCTGCCCCTCGGCTCAGAGATCTTGATGGTCTGATGAAAAAACAGCTTCAATTCTAGTAACGCGACACATTTTTGGCAGCAACGGTAACAGAGTTATAATGATGGGAAGAGTAATCAATTACATTACTGGTTACTGATAAAAGGAATGCTGCTAGTGACATCGTTATTTATAGTGTCGTTATTCCATCATGTTTGTTTACACTGAAGTCACGTTTGACTACGTGAGATTTGGAATATTGAGCGTGAAGAACCTGATAGTCTGATGAAGAATCGGTTGTTGTGGTTAGCTAACACCACACTATAAGATCAGAAGAGAGAGATCTTGTGCGATCTGTCTTTTGTTATCATCAAGTGTGTGGTCTCTAAATCTGTGAAGGTTTGAACAATCCTGTAATGTGCGCTAGGCTTCATCAATACACCGTACTACCTACAGTGTCACACAGGTTCTGTGACCAGTGGTAGCGGCGCATTTGCGATTTCACCATGGAGCTCAAACGCTCATGTGATTGTTACAGTGAATTCATTCTCCAGAGTTGGACTGTCAACACAGAGCTCTGCTCCTTAAAAGGGGATAACATTTAAACCACCTGAACTGAGGTTTGATGACATGCTGGTGCTCCAATCTGCAGTCTATCCGTCACAGTGCTGTGATTTGGTGGGAGTTTTTTGGCCACAACAACACATTCATTGCTAGATTTGTCTCCCCGTGACCTCTTTTTATTCTTTAAAATGAAATCCAAGTTAAGGAGTCTTCATTTTGACACAGTTTAGGAGATTCAGCTCATTGCAGATCACAGAAATGGACTTCCTGGGAGAGTTTTAATTGTTGCAGCAGCACTGGGAGCAGAGCACCACTGCACAGGGAGGCTACTTACAGTGATGGCGACACGTCACGCCGAAGCTGCACTATCTACAGCAGTGGTTCTCAACTGGTCCAGCCTCAGGACCCACGAAGTCTCCATTAATATCAGTCGCGACCCAGATTTTTAAAGTTTGCTGTTCCTGTTAACAAATTAAGGTTTGTTTGGGTGTAGTCTCAACACATTTTGATACAATTTAGGGAAATTTTGGCTTATTTTTTGCTCATTCAAGTATATTTGGACACTTTTACCAAGTTTGGGGCATATTTTGGTCCATTTTGACAGATTCTGAGCACATTTTGGTTTATTTTTGGCTTGTTTTAGCATAAACTAACCCATTAGGCTGCCAGAGCCAAATCTAGAGGTTAATAGTGAGGAACTATTGGTGTCACCACCACTAAATATCCTGTAATTGAAAGCAAACTGTGTCATAAGAAATATATCCTTCAAAATAAAAGACCTTAGACCACTACTTTTTTTGCTTCTGCGACCCTCTAAAAATGGCTTCCCGACCCACCGATTGAGAACCACTGATCTATAGTGTCACATGAGTTTCGTGACCAGTGGTTGCGGCGCATTTGCGTTTTCACCATGGAGCTCAAACATTCATTTGCTCGTTACTGTGAGTTCGTTCTTCTTGTCCTCCTGCGACTTCTTCTCTTCCTCAAAATGAAATCCAAGTTGAAGAGTCTCGGTTTTGACATGGTTTACAAGATTCAGCTCAGTGAGGATTACATAAATGGACTTCCAGGGAGCTTTTTCAGTGTTGCAGGAGCACTGGGAGCAGAGCATCCCTGCACGAGGAGACTGCTTCAACGGTGATGGCGACCAAATTTAAATCCAGTTTGATTTTTGATTTTCATACGTACAGAATCTCTATTTTTGAACACATTCTCACCGATCTGTGGTAAAGATGCGTCCGTTATAGTAGAAAACAGCAGCTCAGAGGCTAAACATTTACGTCACGTGTCGACTCGACTTTCTTCCACTGCTTCATGAGGCTGGTTGGTTTGTCAGAAAATGAATTTTGGATAAATTCCCCCACCTGGCTGCAGCTGAGCACAGTGACGCTAACCGAAGACTCTTAATTATGGAAAAACCAGGCGACTGGAATGGTGTTTGTGTGTTTGTTTTCACGTTCATATCCGAGTGTGTGTGTGTGTGTGTGTGTGTGTAATGTGATCTGGCATCTCATCAGCAGCTGAGTTATTATCTTGAAAGTGTTGGATGTCTGTGTTATGAAATGGAAGCAGCGCTAGCATGCTAAGCATCCAGGAGAGAAGCCATCTGTTCAGCGCCTCTCTGCCTTTTGTGTTCGTGTTTGTGTGTTTGTGTCGTCGCCCCCGTGGGTGATGCACAGTGTCAAAAGAAAGGGATTAATTAAGCCGTGAGTGCGCGACGCTGCACGTTCCCAAAGAGGAATACGGCTTTTTAGGAGTCGAGCCGCACTGCAGGAAGAATACAGACTCTCTAAGAGCTCAGAAAAGATGGAAAATAAATGCGGAGTTCATGTAGAATTCACTTGTTGCAATGAAAGCAGCTGTTTTAATTTAGCGAAATAAAGCAAAATGTGTGTTTCAGTCCACAACCACTCAGCCGAGGTTGTAAGAATGTCGAGCTCATTACAAACTGGGATTAAATCAGATGCTTTATCATTCATACGGTGGCCCTTTTAGGACATTTCATGCTCTTCTGCTGCAGTTCTTCTCCTCTCTCTCTGCTGTCTGAATGCTAATGTCACGTTAGCATATTCAGATTCTCTCTGCAGCTACAGCAGATTAAAATGCGACTGTATTAACGCGACGGTCAAAATCAATTAAACTCGTATCAGGTCGTGAACTCAAGTGTTGATTAAATTTAAATTTTGACCCGCTGGCGGCCAGCGATCACTGCGGTTCCTCTGCTCTGGTTTGTCGACTGGATGAATGTATATCAGGTACCAGCAGCTAGCTTGTTGTTTGTAGGGAGACTTTTGACTATTTTTTATTTATCAGTAACCGAAAAGCACAATTCAAAGTGTGTTATAAGAGGAAATGGCAGTTAAAGAAGTCAAAAGTTTACCTTCATACTTGTCCAGAACCTGTTCTGACAAACTACCTATCACACATGCTGATATGAGCCTTGAAAGTTTACCCAGAATGCATTTTCCTCAGGTTACTTAGAAACATACAGAAACACATCCAGGGCACCAATGAAACTATAATATATCCCATAATATTCATGCTTACAGTCGGTTATAGAAAGACATGTTGGAGACCCTGAAGTCAACTGGAAGAAGGTTCTTTGGTCTGATGAGACCTAAATGGAACTTTTTGTATGTTCGTAGGACAACAAATACTGCTTATCATTACAAACACACCATCCCCACTGTGAAGCATGGTGGTGGCAGTGTCATGATATGAAGCACGGTGGTGGCAGCATCATGATGTGAAGCATGGTGGTGGCAGTGTCATGACATGAAGATCGGTGGTGGCAGCATCATATGTGAAGCATGGTGGTGGCAGCATCATATGTGAAGCACAGTGGTGGCAGCATCATATGTGAAGCATGGTTGTGGCAGCATCATATGTGAAGCATGGTGGTGGCAGCATCATGATATGAAGCATGGTGGTGGCAGCATCATATGTGAAACATGGTGGTGGCAGCATCATGATATGAAGCATGGTTGTGGCAGCATCATGATGTGAAGCATGGTGGTGGCAGCATCATGATGTGAAGTACAGTGGTGGCAGCATCATATGTGAAGCATGGTGGTGGCAGCATCATATGTGAAGCACAGTGGTGGCAGCATCATATGTGAAGCATGGTTGTGGCAGCATCATATGTGAAGCATGGTGGTGGCAGCATCATGATATGAAGCATGGTGGTGGCAGCATCATATGTGAAACATGGTGGTGGCAGCATCATGATATGAAGCATGGTTGTGGCAGCATCATGATGTGAAGCATGGTGGTGGCAGCATCATGATGTGAAGTACAGTGGTGGCAGCATCATATGTGAAGCATGGTGGTGGCAGCATCATGATGTGAAGTATGGTGGTGGCAACATCATATGTGAAGTACAGTGGTGGCAGCATCATATGTGAAGCATGGTGGTGGCAGCATCATATGTGAAGCATGGTGGTGGCAGCATCATGATATGAAGCATGGTGGTGGCAGCATCATGGTGTGAAACATGGTGGCGGCAGCATTATGATGTGAAGCATGGTGGTGGCAACATCATATGTGAAGCATGGTGGTGGCAGCATCATGACATTAGGCATGGTTGTGGCAGCATCATAATGTGAAGCACAGTGGTGGCAGCATCATGATGCGAAGCACAGTGGTGGGATCATCATAATGTGAAGCACGGTGGTGGGATCATCATAATGTGAAGCACGGTGGTGGCAGCATCATGATGTGAAGCACCATGTTGGGATGTTTCTTGGCACCAGGTCCTGGAAGGCTTGCAAAGGTACATAATAAGACAAAGAAACCAATGCTTGTTTCTGAAACCAGATGTAGAATTTAGACTGAGACACCTGGATGGATGTAAAACTGATCTGGTTTCAGTTTTTACCAGAACTCAAATGTGTTTTTCCTCCTAAAATGTCATCATGTGTCTATCAGCTGTTCTGATGAAGTTCTAAGGGTCAGAAATGATGGAAAACAACCATTAAAGGTGATAAAAGTGGAGCCACCTCTATGAACTTCAAGGGTAGGACTCTGATCATTAGTAAAGTTACTGTAGATAAAGAACCAGTAGGAGGCTCTGATTGATTTTTCCTAGATTTTACAGCTGATTGCTTTTCAAAGATCTCAAGGTGATTCATCGGTCCTGTTGGAATCTTTTGCTCCCTTGTCAAAAACAACCTTGTGCAGTGCAAATCGATGGTGCTCTGACCTCTAACCTCAACCCAGAGCTGCCCATGTTAGCACATATTGATAGGAAGCTACAGCAGACAAACAGCAGCGTGTTCACAAAGACAGCAAACTGCCTCGTTCATGTTCGGCTCGCTGGTTTTGTCTATTAAAGGTGGAACATTTGGTTTAAAACCAAAATAAACCCAAATAGGGACACTAGCTCCCTGTGTGCACTGAACATCTTGGTGAATATATCAGCAATCACCAGCTGTTGGAGTGACGGGGACCAGTTTAGACTATCCAGGGTTTTCCATGCTCTGAATGGGTCTTTAGTACTAAAAGGTGCAAAAACTCCTCGTAAAATAATTCTATTTTTGAGGTTTATTCTTTCACAGTGTAATTTTACAGTCACACACTGTAAAAGAATAAATTAATCTTTGTAATAATACAGATTTTTGATGTAAACAGTTTTGGTTTTGGCCTATTTTGTTTGTTTGTTTGCCTGTCGACACGTAAATTCATATTTTTTTTGTGATTTTATTAAATATTATCACCATTTTTCAATTCTTAATGTACAAAATTTTTCATTCCAATAACAAGAAATACCTATAAAATAATAATATATTTGCATATTTTAAATATGGTATGAAAAGTGTGATTTTACAGTCAAATACTGTAAAAAAAAAAATTTAAAGCGTTTATAAAAATACAGATTTTTTGACATTATTGACAGTTTTGGTGTTTTTTTTAAGGCTAACATGTAAATTAAAGCATTCTTTTTAAAAATTTTACCGGCTTTTACATGTAACTCTGGAGGAAACTGTAAAAGAACAACAAATACTTCAAGAAATGACAGTAATAAACTGTTATAAAAACATTCCTTTTTTTCTTTTTGAACACAGGACAGTAGACATGATCGATCCGAGTGCAATACAGGTAGTAAGTGAAGGGAAATGAATCTGTTTTCCTTTTATTTTCAACCATTTGACGAACAAAAAGTATCTTTTATGCTAGCGTAAATGAAACCTCGAATAAAAAGTAGTTTTAAAATTATATATTAGGGGTGTAGCGGCACACAAAAATCACATTTCGGTACGTACCTCGGTACAGAAGTCCCGGTTTGGTTTGGTTCCGAACCCTCTGGAGTCGACGGATGCACTGGCGTGTCAAAATGACATGACGGATTTAAGATGACGTAGCAGCAAGATGTAGCCTTGCTGAGTCTCTGTTCCAACTTGTGTCCAAAGTGCTGATTTCTAACTATCTACCAGTCTTTGAATTGTGTTGATCGGCCAAGTAAAACCAGAGTTATGACAGATAATAAACACCATACTTTCTCCACGTTTGGAGCTCCTTACGGCTTTGGTCTGGTCCACTTGTTTTACTGCTTTTTCATTCTTTACCAGGAAACCCAAGTGATCCCAGACGGGTGGTTTTAACCACGGCGGAGCGTCTTCCAGCTGTTAGCATTAGCCGTCCCATTAGCATTAGCCATACGTCACAGAAGGTCCGTCACATCCTGTGTTCCCCTGGAAACTCCTACTTGTTTTTAGTTCCACAATACTGTGCAACTGTGAGACGGAGAAGGTCCAACACAACTGTGGGCACTACGAGGTTCTCAATTAAAACAGTTCTGTACGTTGGTCATTCTTAATAGTCTTAACATTTTCATACCGTGGTACACCTCTGTACCGAACGGTTCAGTTTGGTGTATTGTTACACCCCTAATATATATGCTTTTATTCTTAATTTTTTATCATTTTGCTGCTGGTGTTTTTCCTTTGGCGCTGGCTAAATCCTCTCTGAACAGCGCCGGAAATCACCCTGTGCAGAAAAAACCCCTGTTATCATCCACCTCTATTCTCTGCTTTAATTACCGCCTGAACTGACTTTGATGGGAAAAACATGCAATAGCTGTTTCTGCAAATGTCTGACCAGACAGCAGTGTGATTTTTCCTAAATTTTACAGCCTTCTGTTTTGGTTCTTTAATCATTTGTGGGTTTTCATGCCTCTTAGTTCTCTTTGCTTCTGGATGCTGATGGTTCTGATGGACACTGAGGCTCTTTTAAGTGTGTTTGGATAAAAGAACAATCCGGCGTATTGTCCCTTTGAAAACAGCCACTTCTCAGCACAAACCTCCCGGAGAGCAGATTAAATTAAGTTATGTCACCTCCTGACAGCTGCAGGTTTGTTCCAGCTCTTTGGTGACAGAACTGTAAAAGTTTTTCTCCGGAGTTCGAAAGTTTAAAAGCAGATCCAGCGTCTGGGGTTGGCGCGCCGCCGGAGAGGAGTTTGGCATTTAATTTCAGCCGAGCGTTTGGGGGACGGTCCGATCCGACGTTGTTGTTCTGTTGTTTCTTTAAAAGGCAACACAATCATTCGTGTTCTCGTCCCAGTTTGTTCTACAAGCTGCAGGAACAATAAGGACGCTTCCTGCTGTGACAAGCGGCTGCAGGATACCGAGATGATAAATGCCTGAGAGAATAAAAACCGCTGTCAGGATCCGTTCAGTGAGAGCAGAACGCCTCCCCTGATAAAAAAAGGCCACGGGAAGAAGACTGGAGCCGGTTCAGGACAGAGAAATGAGACGAGGAACCGAAGAACGGCGACAGGAGACGAGACGGAAACATGGAAACATCCTTAAGGACACAGTAACAGCCTGTAGAAGGATGCAGGAAACCATCATGTCCTTAAACTGTGGTAAACTTAGAGAACATTCCCACAACATTGGATAACATAACCTACAAGTTCTAGTCATTTATCAAAGCAAATGTCTCAAAGAATGTTTTTATTTCCAGTAATGTTTCATAAGATGATGTCAGGAACACAGATGATGTTCTACGATAACAGAGAAGGAACGTTCTCAAACCTGCATTCAAAGAACGTTTTCCAGATGTTATCGAGGCCTCAGATGATCCAGAACATTTTATAACGTTCCAGTAGTGGACAGAACATTCTTACTTCAATGTTCTGAGGATGTTTTAGGGACGTTGTTGAGGGAACTCATTATTGAACGTTCTCCTATTAAACGTTCTCACAATGTTCTGTTATAACAAAGTAAGATTATTCTCAAACAAACATTCAAAGAACGTTTTCCAGATGTTATCGAGGCCTCAGGTGATCCAGAACATTTTATAACATTCCAGTAGTGGACAGAACATTCTTACAATAATGTTCTGAGGATATTTTAGGGACGTTGTTGAAGGAACTCATTGTAAAAATGTTCTCCTATTAAACGTTCTCGCAATGCTCCTTTATAACAAAGTAAGAACGTTCTCAAACCAGCATGCGAAGAACGTTTTCCAGATGTTATCGAGGCCTCAGATGATCCAGAACATTTTATAACATTCCAGTAGTGGATGGAACATTCTTACTTCAATGTTCTGAGGAGGTTTTAGGGACGTTGTTGAGGGAACCCATTATCGAAGGTTCTTCTTTGGAAAACATTCTCACAGTGTTCCACGATAACAAAGAAGGAAAGTTCTCAAACCAACATTCAAAAAATGTTTTTCGGATGTTACTGAGGCCTCAAATAACAAAAGTTTAGATCCAGAACATTTTATAACGTTCCAGTAATGGATGGAACATTCTGCTGCAGTGTTCTGGGGAGGTTTTAGGGACGTTGTTGAGGGAACACATTGTAGAACGTTCTCCTATTGAACATTCTCGCAATGTTCCGTTATAACAAAGTAAGAACGTTCTCAAACCAACATTCAAAGAACGTTTTCCAGATGTTATCGAGGCCTCAGATGACAGAATCTAATAACGTTCCAGTAACGGATGGAACATGGATGTTCCCAAAGCAACATTCAGAAACAGTTTCCAGATGTTGTCTAGACCTCAGACGGCAGAATGTTCTTTATAAGACGTTCCTGAAATGTGATATAATAACAAAGGTAGAACATTCTGACTGTAATGTTCTGAGGATGTTGTTGAGGAAACACATTATAGAGTCTATAAAACGTTCCAACAACGTTCCAGGAACATTCAGTTTTGAGTCGACTGATGTTATCACCAAACAGTTTTAGAACGTCTTCATTAGTTCTAACTTAAAGGAGAACATTCTGGGAACTAAAAGAAAACATCCTGCTGGAAATTCACAGAACACTAGTAGAGCTTTGCAGAACGTTCTCAAGATGTTTTTAAGGAGCACCAGGGATTTGAATGAATGACATTGTGGAGGTTAAGAACAGCGTCTGGTTTAGTTTCTTCTGTGTTGCTGTTTTTAAAACGTGGTTCTGCGGATGTTGTTCTGTTGGTCGGTTCTTCCACCACTTTGGTCCAGACTGAACTGTTGAGAACTTGTTGGAAAAATCTGCCGCAGGAGAATAAAAATGAATGATTTAAGTTTTTATGTGAGGCGAAACTTTGAAACTTTTAGTTTTATGGTCGATACCTGCAAATCTCCGTGTTGAATATTGATCAGCTGATGTTAGCACGTTGTATTAGCATCAGCATGTTTGTTATTGTGAACATTCAGCTCCAGTTCTATGCAAACTGAAGCTCTGCTGAGTCTGTTTAAAGCCCGGCAGCGCCTCCACCTCTCGGCGATGGGAAACGTGGATGTGCATGCGTTGAGGCCTCCGTTGGAGAGCCTCTGAGCCGCTCCTCGGTGTGTAAAGCGATAGCCGTCATGAATATTTAACAAGCGTTAATACCATCAGATATTAGCCAGAGCCACTCGCTCAGGAAATCAATACAATCATGGAGAAGTGCTGAGAGTCGCCTTGGTGCTCGATGCATTTTTAATAGACTCTATCCAGAGAATCCAACGAACACCGAGGACCAGCTGGACGACAGGATCCATGATTCTGTTGGTTTGATACGAACTGTGACCCTGCAGGTTTGATTCAGTGCAACAGGAAGCGGGAACTGATCAAACGGACGATGAAAAACGACATTTCAGCGGAGGAAGGTTTGAGTTTTGAGTTCACTCGGAGGTCTGTGAGGTAATAAAGTGAACAAACAGTTGAGGTAAGGGAAGTGTAACAGCTCCGGATCAGTACGTAACAGGTCGCTCAGTGTTGACGTTAATGTTAAAGTTAATGTCAGAGTCATGTGGTCAAGCTAGTGCTAAAGGATAAAATCACAGATCAGGATTTAGCTCAGCGTTTGTACAACGTTCTGGAAACAGATCCTGAAATTCTCCCCTTGTTTCTTCATCAGTCCACTGGTTCTTGATGGTTTAAGTCAGGACTTTGGGGGGACCAGTCTAAAACCTTCATTCTACCCTGATGGAACCATTTCGTTACCACTTTGATGTGTTTGGGCTCATTGTCTTGTTGAAACATCCAACTGTGTCCCAGATCAACCTTCTGATGATGGTTTTAGGTTTTAATCCTCCTCCTTCATTGTTCCTTAGACTTTGTGTGAAGCTCCAGTTCCACAGAGCATGATGCTGCCACCTCCATGCTGGATGGTAGGTCTGGTGTTGTTGGGGTTGAAGGCCTCACCTTCTCTCCTCAGTCTTTGTTCCATCTGACCTCAGAACTTTCCTCCAGAAGGCCTTTTCTTTGTCCATGTGATCAGTGGAGCTTTAAGGTTCTGCTTCTAGAGGAAGAACTTCCTTCTTCATGGAGCCTCTCAGCTCATGTTGATGTCCAACCCTGTGGACACTGACAGCTGTGTTCCAGCAGCTTCTGGTTCATCCAGACCTGCTTTCTGCTGGTTCCTGGTCGACTCTTGACCATCCTGACCAGGTGTCTCTCAGCAGCAGGTGGTAGTTTGTGTTTTCTTCCAGATGGTGGCAGCAACACACCTGGACCATGAACTTTAGGACCTGAAGCTGCTTTCAAATGGCTCCAAGTGACTTTCTGACTTGTTCCAGTCGACGATTTGCTTTTTCAGATCTTTGCTGAGCTCCTCAGACTTCCCCACTGTAGTCTAATGAGTGGATCTAATGGGTTCTATTTAAGGAGTCAGCAGCTGTAGTCAATCATATTCACCCAGGAGAAGTTAAGAGGCCATGACACTAAGAACATTTGATTTAATTTACGTCTGGGGGCTCTAGTAGAATATGTTCCTCTAGATCCGACTCATTTCACTGTTGCTAAACGTTTACTCAGAGTTGGCTCCAAACTAACTGACACCACGTTGGTTTCAGATCCTTTCATATGCTGGTAAATACTAACTTGTTATATATATTTGTAGTTCACTGAGGCTAATCAGGCTGCAGGTACGTCTCAATCTGGAATCTAGAGATAAGAAGCAGATTTATTTCTCTGAATCAGCTGATTGAATCGTCTTTATCTGCTCAGTTGACTCACAGCTCAAGTCAAACTGGAAGGTATGAAGGATCTCTGCCATCCTGGTAAAAACATTATTATCTTATTGTTTGTTCCTATTAGGTAGAGACAGTAAAACAAACACCAGACATCAGAGCAGGCTGACAAAAGAGACGGTGTTTCGACTGATTTTAGTCCTGAAATGATTGAAATAAACAAAGACGCATCATTAGAGTCTCGTCAGCCTCCGGGGGAAAGCGGCAGACAAGTTGAGGCTTTTAGAAACTTAATTAAAAACAGGAACTTCATTCACACTGAATTAATCTGCAGAAACAGCCGAACTGAATACGAACCAACCAAATGTTCTGTGTGGAGTATTTGAGTTTTCCTGCTCTGATTCTGTCGTTAAAGTGTCAGATGTGTCGGACCGACCCGAACATCCGTTTAACAGAATCTGAAGAGTTCGTTTTGCTGCTCAGAGCTTCGCCGTGGAAACAAACAAACGAGGCTCTAATTTTCTTCTTATCGCCACCCCGCAAGAAAAACAGACGCTGATTAATTTCCACGACAGTTTGACCTCGTTTGACTCTGAGAGTCGAGCTGCTGCTCAGACTCAGTCAGGAGTTCACTTATTAGTGATATTTATTCTGTTTTAGTCTCTACAGACTGGTTTTACTAGTTTTCTGCTTCATTTTAGTTTATTCTTCATTCGTTTCTGTCTCAAATTCACCTTTAGTTTGTAGATATATTATTTAAATTTAATTCAACAGATATTTATTTTATTTTGATAACAATTAAATTTATTTTAATGATAGCATAATCATCTTATAGTCATGGTTCATATGATCAAATCTATGTAAATATGCAAAATTCTTATTATTTTTAAAATCTGTTATATTTTTAGATTGTATTTTGGTAATAGCTTCATAATGTGCAAAACTAGGAAAGAGTAGAAAAACTTTTACTTTATTGTTATTTTATTATTATTATTTATTATGATTATTTATTACATTTTTATTTAAAATGTAGTAATTTATTTTAAATATTATTATTTTTATTTCTTTTTTTGTATAATGTTTTATTTTCTTTATTTCTGGACTATATTCTGCTAATAGCTGTATAATGTAAAAAACTAAGAAACAGTAGAAAAATTTCAGGACTTTTTTCTCTTTTAATTTTATTGTTATTTTTATTATAATTAATTTTTATGAATATTTATTACAGTATTTTTTAAAATTTTATATTTTATTTTAGATATTAATTTAATTACTTATTTTATATATTTCTAGACTATATTCTGCTAATAGCTATATAATGTATTCAACATATTAATATTATTTTAATTAATTAATTTTAATAAAATTTATTAATTATTTTATTCATATATATTATAATAACTTTTTAATTCTTTATATTGTTTTCATAAATAATTTATATAATGTACAAAACTAGGAAACAATAGAAAAAATCAGGATTTTTTCTCAGTTTCTGTTTTGCGTTTCAACACGACGCTTTTAACGTAAAAGATTTTTTGAAGTTTATTTATTTATTATTATTATTTATAATTTTATTTGTTATATTTTTTATTTTCTATATTTTTAGACGTTATAACTGCTGTGTACTGCACAAAACTAGGAAACAGAAGAAAAACTCAGGACTTCTTTTAGGTTTTTGCCTTGCAATTGGAGACGATGCATTAAAAATAAAAGATTAAAGATTCTGAAAGGTTTAATGTTGTCTTGGTTTTT
Source organism: Dascyllus trimaculatus (assembly GCA_024666655.1). Lineage (NCBI taxonomy): Eukaryota > Metazoa > Chordata > Actinopteri > Pomacentridae > Dascyllus > Dascyllus trimaculatus. The sequence goes on from CM045453.1 coordinate 32,323,909, forward strand.
TATTTGGTAATATTTGGTGACAAAGAAAGAAAAACAACTAGAAATACATACAAAAAGAGACAAAAGCAGACGAAAGGAACCTCGACTAGATGCAAAACAGCTGCAAAGAGACAAAGAATAAACGCAAAAGGACACAAATCTAGAAAAAAAGATGAAAAATTAACACAAATAAATGTAAAATGACCACAAAAACACACAAAAAGATCAGGAAACAATTAAACTGAGTCAAATAGATGCCAAATGTAGTCAAAATAAACATCAAGGAAGGCAAACAGTAGAAAATGAACGTCTTCTTAGTTGGTTCATCTACTGTTTTTAGATGGTTCGACTCCCTGAGAAGTTTGTGTCGCGCTTGTAAAATGATTTTTCAGGGACCAGAAGTGCGATCAGTTTTCTGTAACCTGACTGAAGTCTTTGGGTGGTTCTGATGGAGGAAGTCTGTTGTTTCCAGAGCTGTGTGCAGTTTAAAGCCTCCTCTGCTGTTATTGAACCGTGTGAACGCCGGCTTCCCCCCAGTCAGGTGTCAGAAGTCGGATTACAGCCGCGGACCCTGGAGCTGGGAGAGTTTCGGCTCCATCGATCGGCGCTGCTCCTCCAGAGTGCAGCCGCCTAATTAGCATCCTGATTAGTTCCTCCTTGGAGCAAATAACGAGGACTCCTCTGGGCTCCCGCAGCGCTTCAAGGTCGCATCCAGGTGACTTTGGAGATCAGTTAGATCTCAATCTGTCCACTTGAACTGTTCTGTTTATGTCTTTACCGGTTTGACCCTTGGAGGTTCGTGTTCTGTTGAATTTACACCAACGAAAATACAAAATATCAGCTGCAGGAAGAAGCAAAACAACCCCAAAATCACCGAAAAAAGACGTAAAACCTCCACGGAAACACAGAAAGTCACTTAAACGGCACAAAAACGCAAAACAAACACGCAAAATCGCCTGTTGAACTTGATCTGCTTTCAGAAATCACATGAATAAGTGCAAAAGTCCAGTCAGTAGGAGTAGAAACAGACACAAAATCCCCATAACACATCAAAATCCCCACAAAGATGCACAAAAAACGCCTCAGAAAGATGCAAAATCACCATAAAAAGACAGAAAAACCACAAAAAAGTGCCAAAAACACAATTTGATGTCGTTCTATGTTCAGAAATCATATAAATATGTGGAAAATGATGCAAAATCACCACAAAATGACTCAAAATCTGCACAAAAACGTGAAAAATCTCCACCAAAACACACAAAATAGACATACTGTGACCACATGAAGAGCCAAAATAAACAGTTGGTTTAGTTCTATGTTCGGAAATCATATAAATATGCGGAAAACGACTTAAAATTACCACAAAAAAATCAAAATCTTCACAAAAACATGAAAAATCTCAACCAAAACACACGAAACAGACCCAGCATGACCACATGAAGAAGCCAAATCTCCACAAAACACAAATATTTCCCACAAAAAGAGGCAAAAATCACCAAAACAGGAATAAAACCCGACACATCTCTACATCTGTGTTCATCTGAGGAGGAAATCAGCAGGTTCTTTTTTGCAAACCAGAACCCAAATCTGTTCAACATCACTGGAAACTCTTCATGTGTCGCCCAAAAAACACCTTTAAAAACATTAATATTGTTTATAGTCGACTCAATAAGTTGGCTGATACGTAACTTTTGGTCTTTTATTTATATTTTGTAATAGCAGGATTCTCTTTTTGTGTTTAATGAAGCTTTAGCTCAACATGAAGGCTGTACTGACCCCTCCATCCACCCCATGATAATAATAATAATAACAATAATAATAATAATAATAATAATAATAATAATAATAATAATAACCTATATAATAATAGAGTTTATAAAGTGTTTTACAGACAGACCGAAAAAAGAAGAGACTAAGAAAGTCAACAGTATGACAGAAAACCAGTCTGGTCAAACAGGAAGTGAAGCAAAAGTGGAGAGGCACGTAAAAGATTTTCAAAATAAAACAATACAACAAACACCAACGGATACAGATAACATAATAAAAGCACCCAAACTGGCCGTATTGAATTAAAGAAAAAATAAAAGCAAGTAGATTAAATGAAAATAGACAACTAACCATGAAAACAAGGGTAGAAATATGAATATTAATATAATAATAATAATAATAATAATAATAATAATAATAATAATAATAACTTATATAATAATAGAATTTACTGACACCCCAACAAAAGAGGAGACTCAGGAAGAAAATATAACAGCAGAAAACCAGTCTGGTCAAACAGGAAGTGAAGCGGAAGTGGAGAGACACGGTAAAATATTTTCAAAATAAAACAATACAACAAACACCAATAGATGCAAATAACAGAATAAAAGCACCCAAGCATGCTGCATCAAATTAAAGAAAAAAAACAAGTAGATTAAAAGGAAATAAACGATTAAACCATAAAAACATGAGCAGAAATATGAATATAATAATAATAATAATAATAATAATAATAGAGTTTACAGGCAGACCAACAAAAGAAATGACACAGGAAGAAAATATAATAGCAGAAAACCAATCTGGTCCAACAGGAAGTGAAGCGGAAGTGGAGAAACACAGTAAAAGATTTTCAAAATAAAACAATACAACAAACACCAATGGATGCAAATAACAGAATTAAAGCACCCAAATATGCTGTATCAAATTAAAAAAAATAAAAGCACGTAGATTAAACAAAAATAGACGATTAAACCATGAAAACAAGGGTAGAAATATAACTAATAATAAAGTAATAATAATAATAATGAAGAGGTTTTGTGGCATTTTGCTCCTAAAAGATGAAACCTAGCAGATTTCCAGTTGAGAAAATGATGCTTCCTGCTTTTTCACTCTGGTTTAATCAACTAAAACATGTTGTCTTTGAGTCGTCTGATTGATGGCAGCAGATGTGAAGCAAAGCGTGATGTTTTCCGCGGCCTTCCTCCGTTTTCCTTCTTGGTTTCTCGTCTGTTTGCTTCACACTTTGCTCTCCAGCTGCAGGAATCCATCCAGCGTCCTGCTTCGTGAAGCCGTTTGGCTCGTTCTCCTAAATCGCGGCGTCTCCTCCGCTCTTCTGTAATTTCTCCTCCCTTTGTTCGGCCCATCAGGCCTCATTCAGGAGCTCCTTTGTGCGTCCAAAGAGCCTCGTTTCTGTTGTTTTCTGTGCTGATGAGGCGAAGAAACGAGGGTTTAACGTCGCCGTGACGCTGCAGTGACCCCCGCCTCTGCCGAAGCCTCTTCTCTCAGACTCATTAAGGTTGAAATTGGAGACTTAAACGATGAAATGACTCATTTAAAGGCGTTAATGTGATATCTGACAGGTTCCTTTGTGCTGCTTGTTCTCTCTCGGATTATGACGGGACATAATTAGCACCATGATATCAGCCCGATCGGCTTTAATTGAAGATATTGTTCTCGGTTCCTACTTCTGAATATCTTTGGGCTTTGAGAAAAGTCCTCCGAGTCGAGAAAATTATCTTCGTGACTCCAGTCGAATGCAGGAAAATCCTTCAGTGGTCGATTCTGTTCTGGTGAAAAGGCTGGAAAATGTGAGGAGGGGAAAGAAACGCAGGAAGGAATTAATTAAAGAGACAGAAAGAGAAGAAACTAGAGAGAATCAACGGAAATATTGACAAGAAACACGAATAATATGGTAAAAAATATGTTCAGCCTTGGACAGATGATTGGATTTTAACTCCAGCAGCTAAAATAAACAGATTAAAACAAGTCAGAATGGGATAAAATGAGAATATAGATGAACGTGATGCAGAAAATATGACAGAACTGGACGTCCTGGGTCACGTCCTGCAGCATGTTCTTTAAATAAAGGTCATTTTAATCCTAATATTCAGACATCAGCAAGTCCTGCTGTCATTTTCATACAGAATAATTCACTTTTTAATGCAAATGTTAGGAGTCGTGAAGCTTCATGGAAATCAAGCAAAGGAATCGTCTTGTTTAAATCATCCAACGTCATGTTTTCTGGAAACTGAAGCTTCGATTAGTAACTTGTTTTGCTGTAATTGATCAGACCGGAAAATTACAGGGAAGTTTATTTATATAATGCATTGAAAACAACAACGTCACAGCAGACGAGCAACAGGAAAATGATGTGAATTAAAGCAGTGAAATCAATTTTTAACACGGAATAAAATACCAGTAGATAAGTACTATCACTATGATACTTACTACTTATATATCTATATTATACTGCAGTGATACTACTTATATATATATATATATATATAACATCCAAGATGGCGCCACTGACGGCCGCCTCGGTGTGTTGGTGCGCTTTGTTTTGTCTTGTTTTGTCCTTTAATGTTGTATTTTGCCACAACACTGGGACCTCTTTCACCAGAGAACAGCTTATGGACATCAGGGAAACAACTCCAGCCGAGTTATTTCCCACTTTTCTCACAACATCCGTGGAATTACTGGGCATTCTGGTCAAAGGTGCCTTGACCTTTACGCATGCAGTGAAACGGAGGAGGAGAGGAAGACGGGCCGGAGCGCTTGTGCGTCTCCGCCGCCGCGGTTTACGCACTCCGTTACCTGGAATATTTCTCTCCAACGTCCGTTCACTATGCAACAAACTGGACGAACTTCGGATGCTGGTGGGTAAAGACAGAGACTTTTCCTCATCTTCTGTTTTATGTTTCACGGAGACGTGGCTGTGTGGATCTGTACCGGACTCTGCGCTGCAGCTGGAAGGCTTCCAACTCTTCCGTGCGGATCGTAACACAGAACTTTCCCAAAAAACTAAGGGTGGAGGAATCTGCTTTTACACACACAGCGGTTGGTGTAACGATGTGACAGTGATTCAACAGTACTGTTCTCCTTCTCTGGAATCTTTATTCATAAACTGTAAACCCTTCTACTCGCCCCGTGAGTTCGCTTCATTCATACTGGTCGGCGTTTACATCCCACCGCAGGCCAACGTGCAGGAGGCACAGCGCACGCTCGCCGACCAGATACTGTGTGTGGAGCAGACATACCCGGACTCTTTAGTTATTGTCCTCGGAGACTTTAACAAAGGTAACCTCAGCCACGAACTCCCCAAATACAGACAGTTTATTAAATGCTCCACCAGAGAGAAGAACATCTTGGATCACTGTTACACCACAGTGAGTAACGCATTCCATGCAGTTCCCCGCGCTGCACTGGGATGCTCTGACCACGCCATGATCCATCTGATTCCTGCTTACAGGCAGAAATTAAAGCTCTGCAAACCTGTGGTGAGGAAGTCAAGGCAGTGGACCAGTGAAGCTGTGGAGGACCTTCAGGCGTGTTTGGACTGTACTGACTGGGATGTCTTCAGGACTGCTACCAACTGTCTGGATGAGTACACAGAGGCTGTGACATCATACATCAGCTTCTGTGAGGACTGCTGTGTACCATCACGCACCAGGGTGAGTTATAACAATGACAAACCCTGGTTCACAGCTAAACTCAGACAGTTGAGGCAGCAGAAGGAAGATGCATTCAGGAGTGGGGACAGAGACAGATTCAAGGAGGCTAAGTACAGGTTTAGCAGGGCGGTGAAAGAAGCTAAACGACTGTACTCTGAGAAGCTTCAACAGCAATTCTCAGCCAACGACTCTGCCTCTGTCTGGAAAGGGCTCAGACAAATCACAAACTGCAAACCTAGAGCCCCCCACTCTGCAAACAACCTGCGTCTGGCCAACAACCTGAATGACTTTTATTGTCGTTTTGAAAGACAATGGGTTGGTCCTGACACCTCCACCCCCCACGACTCCAGTCAGCATGACTCCATTCAGCAGTCCAAGCTAATCAGCTCCACCTCCCCCACCACAGCAGGGGCCCAGGCCTCTTCTCCACTGCCTACCTCAGTGACTCCCTCCCCTCCCTTCACCTCTTCATCTACAGCGACGCCTTTCTCCATACTGGAGAGGGACGTCAACAGGCTCTTCAAGAGGCAGAACCCCCGTAAAGCGGCCGGGCCTGACTCTGTCTCTCCATCCACCTTGAAGCACTGCGCTGACCAGCTGTCCCCAGTGTTCACGGACATCTTTAACACCTCACTGGAGACATGCCATGTGCCAGCCTGCTTTAAAACATCCACCATCATCCCTGTCCCTAAGAAACCAAGGATCACAGGACTTAATGACTACAGACCCGTCGCCCTGACCTCTGTGGTGATGAAGTCTTTTGAGCGCCTTGTGTTGTCTTACCTCAGATCCATCACAGACCCACTCCTGGACCCCCTGCAGTTCGCCTACAGAGCCAACAGGTCTGTAGACGACGCTGTCAACATGTCCCTCCACTACATTCTCCAGCACCTGGATTCCCCAGGATCCTATGCCAGGATCCTGTTTGTGGACTTCAGCTCTGCCTTCAACACAATCATCCCGGCTCTTCTGGAAGACAAGCTCTCCCAGCTCAGCGTGCCTGACCCCACCTGTAGGTGGATTACAGACTTCCTATCCAACCGGAGGCAGCACGTGAAGCTGGGTGATCATGTCTCTGACTCCCGTTGCATCAGCACCGGTTCCCCCCAAGGCTGCGTCCTTTCTCCCCTGCTCTTCTCCCTGTACACTAACAGCTGCACCTCCAGTCATCAGTCGGTCAAGCTCCTGAAATTTGCTGATGACACCACCCTCATCGGACTTATCTCTGGTGGTGATGAGTCCGCCTACAGGTGGGAGATTGACCATCTGGTGACCTGGTGCAGCCAAAACAGCTTGGAGCTTAATGCTCTAAAGACAGTGGAGATGGTGGTGGACTTCAGGAAGAGCGCAGCCCCACCTGTCCCCATCACCCTGCTTAAAACCCCGGTGGACACTGTGGACTCCTTCCGCTTCCTGGGACTGTCATCTCCCAGGACCTCAAGTGGGAGCTGAACATCAGCTCCATCACTAGGAAGGCCCAGCAGAGGATGGACTTTCTGCGGCAGCTGAGGAAGTTCAACCTGCCAAAGACTATGATGGTGCACTTCTACACCTCCATCATAGAGTCCATCCTCACCTCCTCCATCACCATCTGGTACGCTGCTGCCACTGCCAAGGACAAGGGCAGGCTGCAGCGTATCATTCGCTCAGCAGAGAAGGTGATTGGCTGCAGTCTCCCATCCCTCCTGGACCTGTACACCTCCAGGACTCTGAGGCGTGCAAGGAGGATTGTAGCTGACCCCTCCCACCCTGGACACAGACTTTTTCAACCACTGCCCTCTGGCAGGAGGATGCGGTCCATCAGGACCAAAACCTCACGCCACAAAAACAGTTTCTTTCCATCTGCAGCCAGCCTCATAAACAAGGCCCCTGACCCCCACTGACATCCCCACCCTCCCCTCCCAAGAGACACTTGTCATGGACAAGAATAAACACCTGCTTTTTTTTGCACTGTCTTGCACTATCCACCTGACATTTTTGCACATATGCCAGTGTACTTATCTGTATATATTTTTTATTCTATTCTATTCCACTTCTTCTTTTATATATTTTTTTTAATGTTATTTTATTTCTTACTATCTTAATCGTTTGCACCAACAGACCAAGACAAATTCCTTGTAATGTAATAATTACTTGGCAATAAACTTGATTCTGATTCTGATTCTGATTCTGATATATATATATATAATTCAGATATATATTATATTATGCAGTATATATGTGTGTGTGTACTGCAATGATACTACTTATATATCTGTATTATATTCCAGTGATGCAGTTATATATTTATATTTCAGTGATACTTATGTCTACTTATATCGACATTTATAGTCCAGTAGTCCAGTGATACTACTTATATATCTATATATACATTAAAGTGATACTACTTATATATCTATATTATACTGCAGTGATACTACTTATATGTCTACATTATACTGCAGTGATACTACTTATATGTCTATATTATACTGTAGTGATACTACTTATACATCTATATTATACATTAAAGTGATACTACTTATATATCTATATTATACTGCAGTGATACTACTTATATATCTATATTATACTGCAGTGATACTACTTATATATATATATATATATATATAATTCAGATATATATTATATTATGCAGTATATATGTGTGTGTGTACTGCAATGATACTACTTATATATCTGTATTATATTCCAGTGATGCAGTTATATATTTATATTTCAGTGATACTTATGTCTACTTATATCGACATTTATAGTCCAGTAGTCCAGTGATACTACTTATATATCTATATATACATTAAAGTGATACTACTTATATATCTATATTATACTGCAGTGATACTACTTATATGTCTATATTATACTGTAGTGATACTACTTATACATCTATATTATACTGCAGTGATACTACTTATACATCTATATTATACTGCAGTGATACTACTTATATGTCTATATTGTAATGCAGTGATACTACTTATATATCTATATTATACTGCAGTGATACTACTTATATATCTATATTTTATAGCAGTGATATTACTTATATGTCTATATTATACTGCAGTGATACTACTTATATATCTATATTTATACTGTAGTGATACTACTTATATATCTATATTTATACTGTAGTGATACTACTTATATGTCTATATATACATTAAAGTGATACTACTTATATATCTATATTATAATGCAGTGATACTACTTATATGTCTATATTATACTGCAGTGATACTACTTATATGTCTATATTATACTGTAGTGATACTACTTATATGTCTATATTATAATGCAGTGATACTACTTATATGTCTATATTATAATGCAGTGATACTACTTATATATCTATATTATACTGCAGTGATACTACTTATATATCTATATTTTATAGCAGTGATATTACTTATATATCTATATTATACTGCAGTGATACTACTTATATGTCTATATTATACTGCAGTGATACTACTTATATGTCTATATTATACTGCAGTGATACTACTTATATGTCTATATTATAATGCAGTGATACTACTTATATATCTATATTATACTGCAGTGATACTACTTATATGTCTATATTATACTGTAGTGATACTACTTATATGTCTATATTATACTGCAGTGATACTACTTATATATCTATATTATACTGCAGTGATACTACTTATATATCTATATTATAATGCAGTGATACTACTTATATGTCTATATTATAATGCAGTGATACTACTTATATATCTATATTATACTGCAGTGATACTACTTATATGTCTATATTATAATGCAGTGATACTACTTATATATCTATATTATACTGCAGTGATACTACTTATATATCTATATTTTATAGCAGTGATATTACTTATATATCTATATTATACTGCAGTGATACTACTTATATATCTATATTATACTGCAGTGATACTACTTATATATCTATATTTTATAGCAGTGATATTACTTATATATCTATATTATACTGCAGTGATACTACTTATATATCTATATTATACTGCAGTGATACTACTTATATATCTATATTTTATAGCAGTGATATTACTTATATATCTATATTATACTGCAGTGATACTACTTATATATCTATATTATACTGCAGTGATACTACTTATATGTCTATATTATACTGCAGTGATACTACTTATATATCTATATTTTATAGCAGTGATATTACTTATATATCTATATTATACTGCAGTGATACTACTTATATGTCTATATTATACTGCAGTGATACTACTTATATATCTATATTTTATAGCAGTGATATTACTTATATATCTATATTATACTGCAGTGATACTACTTATATATCTATATTATACTGCAGTGATACTACTTATATATCTATATTTTATAGCAGTGATATTACTTATATATCTATATTATACTGCAGTGATACTACTTATATATCTGTATTTATACTGCAGTGATACTACTTATATATCTATATTATACTGCAGTGATACTACTTATATATCTATATTATACTGCAGTGATACTACTTATATATCTATATTATACTGCAGTGATACTACTTATATATCTATATTATACTGCAGTGATACTACTTATATATCTATATTTTATAGCAGTGATATTACTTATAAATCTATATTATACTGCAGTGATACTACTTATACATCTATATTATAAACTAAAGTGTGTTTGCTGTATCAGATGAACTCTGGTGTTCTTGAACTGTTACTATGAGCGTGTTATATAAGACTTTGTCCACGGCTCCGGTCAGAACAGACTAGACAGGAGGTGAGAACACAACGAGGTCCTCTCCACTATAAAAGGGATTCTCTCTGAGTGTTTCCATCCGAGCGTCTCTGAGGATCTTCTGAGAGCTCTGACGGGTCGTTATCCAACCAGCAGCCTCCGTCCTTCACCGTTTGTCTCTGCTGCTTCCTGTTTGTGTCGCTCCGCCTCCGTCATCTGCATCTGATTAACCCCGAGGAGGGAGACGAGGCTTCGAGGCTCGTCCGGGTCAGACTGAACACATCACAGCTATTGATCCGCTATCGGTTTGATAATCTGGTTACTGACTTGGTTCCTCGGCGACAGACGCTCTCAGCCTTTATTCCTCAGTGGCTGAATGAAGAATCGACCAGCTGACTGACCTCCATCGACTTTATGACCAATTATTATTTAAATGACTGAGCAGATAGTTGACTGGACGACTTACTGACACACTCTGAGTCACTTCCTGGATCTTAAACAACCGACTGCTGGGAAGCTTCACGTTTTGAAAACTTAACGAGGTTTAAACCAATCAGACGGATCGATAGAACGAGGCTGTACAGTCGTTATAGGTATGTAAAATGAAGCAGTGGTGACTTTTCTTCTTGTGCAGGAACCAAAAACAATAAAAGAATTAGTTTAAATCGATAAAAACAGACAATAAAAGTCTAATGTGGATATCAAAATGAATAACTGTGATATTAGGTCTTCATTTGTCATATTTCTGCATATTGTGTTGTATTCTGCAACTCATTGGACATGCACAAGATTTTATTTTTGCAGAAAACCGCTATGCTGATGTTTTCCAGCTCATTGTGGCCGATTGTAAATATCTTCACATATAATTTCCAGCTAACTGCAGAGAAAATCACTTCCTACTGTGACAAATATCACAGTAAACGCAGGTGTGTTGGAAGAGGGAAACATCTAAAACATGCTGGACAGGGGCTCTCGAGGACCAGGATTGAGCTGGTTGAGTCTGGCTGCTGCTCTGATGTTTGCTTTATTGTTTCCTGATCCGTCCAGACTGTAGAACACCTGGATGTTCTTCTAGATCCATGAAGTCAGACTTTAGCCGTTTTGATTTTGACTTTACAGTAAAAAAACTGACAGCAAAATCAAAACAGACTCCCTCAGGATGAAACACAAACCCCTTTTTGTTTCAAAGCTCTGCTGCTTTATCTTCTTTCCCAAACCGTCTCCTACAAACGAGCTTTATTTATGAGCAAATTACCAAACGACATCTGCTGAAACTGAATTTTTTCCATTAGCATAACGAGGAAAATGCTCATCTGTCCTCAGAGCTGCAGAACGGCGAAGCAGAGCGTTCGCTTCGGATGCGTTTCAACCGGTTTCCTGCAATAATGTAAAGTTTTATTGATGTTTCTGTGCAAAACCTGCTTTAAATCACCATTGTGAGGTAAATATTTAACGTACGAAGGTTTGATTTAAAGCAGGCAACAGGAGGAAATGTTGAAGGAGGTGAAGAAGGAGAGTGATAGAAACAAAGAGCCACTCAATGAAGAGGGTTTAAAGCTAATATTCAGGTGGTGTTTGTTGCTGCTGCCTTCCTTTTCCTTCTATCAGAGCTTTGGGATTCTGAGTTTCTGTCTGAGATTCTTCCGGTTGATTGTTTTTTCTGACAGCAGCCAGAAAACCGAACTTCTTCTTCTTCTTCTTTTCGTTTTAATGATTCCGTGTTTTTTTGGTGGGAAACTCTAAAGTTTGAATCAATAAATGAAATAATGAAGAGCAGAACATCCGTCTCCAGCGCCGTCGACCAAACTGTTGTTTTCAGACCAGATCCTGAAGGAACCGCTCGAGTATTTTACAAACCTTCGGGTTACAGAACCTGCAGATGTAAGAGTTTTGTTCCCGTTTCATCACCGATCAACAAGCAGCAGCTGAATCTGAAGCCCTGATGTGTCGGATTTTACCTGAGGAGTTTCTCCTACTGATTCTCATAAGTGCAGCATGTGTTGTCTTCAGTCTGTGTCGAGTTATGTGTGTGTTAGTTTGATTATTCAGTCCCTCCAGGATTTCACGGGCGTTTTTCAAAATCATTGCGGCCAAAAATGCCTGAATTCGCAGCAGCTTTTCTAAAAAAAATGCGATGTTTGAAGCGTATTTGTTGCCATGAAATTGCAGGAGACGGTGAAAAATTGCTAAAAAGTTGCATTTTGTTCTTATTTTTGTATAATTCATTAAAAATGTTAAAAGTTTAAAAAGTTAATTCCACATCCTGGCACACGCGTGTTCACACACACACGCTCACAGCTCGTCACGTCAGTTAATGAATCTAACTGACCTTCATTGTTTCAGTGCTGCCACAGATCTGGATGCAACAGCTTCATCACGGTGGTTTGTCTGGTCTGTGGTCCGCTGGTTTCACCCATTCTCCTGATATGTTTACGGTAGAAAAGTGTTTGTCAGTGGATGGTTTTGGTTTGTGTTCCACCTCAATATTCCACGGGGGGAAAACAGTTTAGCTCCACTTTGGTGAAAAACATCAGGGAATTGATCTGCAGTAGTTTTTGTTGCATACGTATCTGTATCTTCAAACCATAAACAAGGAAGTGAATCCGGTGATGTATGTGCATTACTGGGGACTGCTGTGATTGGTGGAACTCATGGGAGGCGGGACAAGATTGCAGAAAAGTGGCGGTGATTGGATGAAACTGCAAGGTCACACAGAATTCATGGAGATTGGTTGAATTTGCGTTAATTGTTGCAGCATTGCGAATTCAAGGAGGGACTGATCTTGGATCAAACCAGGGAGGTCCTGGAGAACAAGGACACTAATTAGCGCTTGTGTGTCCCTTTCCACCGTTGATGGTTGGTCACCATAACCCCGCCCCCAGCCCCTGACGTACTCGGTGCTTAGCTCTGGACCAGCAAAGAGTTGGTGCTTGCTGAGCTCCAGTTTTTAGAACCTGGAGTCGGTGCTTAGGAGGTGGAAACACAAAGAAGTGGAGCTAAGTCAGGCTCTGGCTCCGAACTAGACCTGGAACCAGCTCAGAGGAGGAGGGGTATCGTTCTTCAATTGTCCGCTGAAGAAGCCGTTAACTCAGGAAGCGGTTCTTAGGTTTTATTTGGTGGCAGCTGCAGCTAAACATGTTCAACATCGACGCATCTGCAGATTATTTTATCAGTCAATCTGCAAAAAACAGTAAAAGGTTTCCCAAAGTGGCGTCTAAAGCTAAAGCTAAGCTAAATGCTGCGGATTCTTCAAACGTGTCTCCAGCTGTCGTCCTTTCTTGAGTTTCATTTCGGATCCAGACGTTGATTTAAGCTTTTAGTTTCTCCGTTCAAAGTGACGGTGAAGTCGACATTTTCATTCCTTGTTTGTCTGTAATTGACTGAAGTGAAAAGGAACGTTGATAAACTGCAATAAATACGTTCGCGTGCTTCACAGAGCGCTCACTGCTCAAAGAACAATTTAAAAAAATACTTAAGAGCCGTTTAAATGAGTCAAAACTGTCCACAGTTTACAGATTTCAACAGTTGTGTTAAATCACAGATAAAAACGAGTAAAATCACAGAAGAATGTTTTGCTTTATGAGCTAAACTTAAAAAAAAACGTGTCAAAAATCTGTGTTTTTACTAATATTAATTCTTTCTTTTACAACATTTGAGTGTAAAATTACAAAATTATTTACTGTAAATAAATTAGCTAAAAAAATAAATGTTATATTAGAGAAAAATTACATGTAAAAAGTCTAAAAAATGCTAAATAATCTTTTTAACTGTTGTATTATTGCACAGATACTTAAGAAATTCTGATACTGCACACATTTTCAACCATATCTTCTATTTTAAATCAGAAATGCAGTGAAAATTAAACCGAAACTTGAATTTTAAAAACCTTAATCCCATTTAAACCACAGTATTTGTACATTTGCAGCTTCTTCCCAGTGAAAAACACAATTATGGAGTATTTTCTGCATTTTTAGGCTCTTATTTTGTAGGATTTTTGAGCCCAGGTAATGGAACAACGAGCAGCGCCAACCTGGAACACGTGTTTCCTGTACGTTCACCGTGTCCTTCTTGTGCTTCCTGGTTTTTTTCTTCTTCCTCTGCGAACATTTCGTCTTCTTCTCGGAGAGAAAAGGAAGGATTTCATTTCATTTCCTCCTTTCTCTCTTCGATAACAGGATTTTTAGCTGTGTGACTAAACCGAGTCCGACTTCAAAAAGAGGCTGCAGCGGCTTAGTGGCAGCGGCTGGTGTTGGTGTGTGTGTTGGAGTGTGTCGGTGTGTGTGCAGGTGTGTTTATTTGCTTGAACACTTCCAGGTTCAGTTGCAGAATAAAAGCTCGTGATGCAACAGAGAAAAGGAAACGAAAAACAACAACAGCAGACGGAGCAGCTTCTGAAGGTTCCCTCAGGGTTGCCAGGTTTGGTGTCAACACTCACCAAAATCAAAATGTAGAAAACTGAATTTACAGACAGTTTTTCCTCCCTCTTCTGTTTCCATGAATTAAAATAATAATTCCCGTTAGCTACCTCGGAACACGACGACCAGTCAGTCGCCCAGTTAATTGGCTGCCGATCAGTGAAGCTCTAAAGGCTGAACATCGTCTGGATTTTAATTATCTGAATTCTACTTTTACATTAATACACATGGAATAATGATTGAATAATAAACTGTGCTAGTCTGATGGTGTTTTTCCGCATTTTAATATCATGGTGCATTTCTCTGAGTATGCATACACTGTAAAAAATAAATAAATGTACTTTTATAGATTTTTTCTTTTATTTTACAGGATGTATTCTGGGTTTTTGAAATTTACTAATATGTCAATAAATTTAGAAAAAATACACAGCAAATTTAAACCCATAAAACAACATTAGACACTGGAAAAATTTAATTTTTGACACAAAAACACGTCAAATATATTTAAAAAATCATCGAACTGTTCTGTATATTAAATAAAATTAAACACTATGACTGAACATGAAGAGAAAGCAACGTATTGGTTCTGTAATTTTACATAGATTTGTTTGTGACATAAGAAATATCTTGTACATGTAAATTCGAGGCACCTATAAAATAAAAAATACAATGGAAATTAATAATATGTTAAATTACTAATATTTTTTTACAGGTTATTTCACAGATTTTACATGTAAAAATCCAAAAAAAGCCCCAAAAAATACTTGTAAATTTTAAAAATGGTTTTTAAATCTGTATTTTTTTAATAGATTTTACATGTTTTTAACAATATTTACATTATCTAGTAAATTACAGAATAAAAATGTTAATTTATGTGCCGACTGCAAAACAAACAAAAATGTCCACATCAAAAATCTGTTCGAAAAATCGTAATTTGTTCTTTTACTAAATAAAAAAAAATAGCAGAGTCACTTTTTAACCATTTTCCTTAAAACCCAATGCTTTAAGTGTTTTAGTAACAGGACTTATCAGCTGCTTCCTCTTTTATTAATTAATTAAATTAGTCTATCTGTCTGGTTTTCTTCGTTTCCTGTTGGGCCTTTAATCCAGTGAATTTTGACATTTTTGCTTCCTGGAAGGCAGAAAAGCTCAGACACACACATAAACACAAACACAAACGCAGACACACACTCTGGTGTACTTTACGATGAAGCTGCTCTGATTGGCTGCCGCGGTCGCCACGGCGATGGGAACTGATTGGCTGCAGAGCGGCTGAAGGGTGAAGGATGCCGTGGTGATGATGATGATGATGATGATGATGATGATGATGATGGGGTCAGGATCTCTCTTCAAACAGAGACACACTCTTGTTACTCCATTACTGCTAACCCTGACCATATGCTTATTATGGGATGTAATCAGGGACGATGAGAGCACGAGGTCAACAATGTGTCAGCACACAGAAACACACACCAGCACACTCACACGTCACACTGGAGGGATTATTTCTATTATTCATGTTTATTACACCTTCTTTCATTCTCTCTATGCTTCATCTGCTCTACAGATGTTTATCTACACATTAATATCGTCCTATTTTCACAATATCATCTGTTTTTCCCCACATGTTCTCTAGAAACCGGCAGCTCAGTCCATGTTTACCGACATTAGTCTGTTTAGTTTTCTACTGGCTGCTGTTCACACATTAAAACACGCAGCAGTTTGCTTTAAATGTTTGGTTTTTACAACGCAGGGCCGTAAAATTTCTGTTTTACTGTATTTAAATCAGGAAAAATAAACATTATTGTCCAGATATTTGATGTTATTTGAAAAAAAATCTGTATATTAAGGACTGAAAAATGATACATAATATTTTAACTGTATTTTTTATGGATTTTTCCTTTTGTTAAAATACAGATAAAACCTAATAAAGTTAAAACAAGTATTAATTTATATGTTAACCTGAAAAAAGCAGGCCACATAAAATTCTGTATTTCCACAAACTGTAATTTATTTTACAGTGTGTGAAAATGAAATAGATTTTTTAATATCATATTACAGATATTTGCTGTTCTTTGAAAGAAAAATTATGCATATATTAAGGATTGAGATATTATTTTAAACTACACTTTGTTTCATAATTTACAATAAATTACGAAAAAAAACTGTTAATTTACAAAAATTATTTGGTTCTTTTACAGTGTGTGGCCATAAAATTACATTTTTTTCTGTATTTAAAACAGGAGAAAATGTTATTTTACAGATATTTGCCGAAATTCTCACATTTTTATTGATTTATTTTTTTTTTTTACATTTTTTAAATGTTTTAGTTTTCCACTGTTTTTAAGGAATTCCTTCTGGAACCTTTGCTCCAGATTTGTGCCTTATTTCATTATTTATTATTTATTTATAAGATTGTTTACGTCTCACTTAAAAACATAAACATACTCTGTCGTTTTGTTGATTTTTTTCCTGTACGAGCCATCTCTCTCATACGGAGCCCCTAAAGGGACACGGGCAGAAAAAAATTAAATGTAAGTTTCTCGAGTTTGGTCACTGCAGGCGTCTGAAAATCATAATACAGGAAAGATATTCACAGATTCGGACTTCCAGCATCAATAACTCATTAGTGACACGTTGTCAAAACATAATCGATGCCTCTTTCCATCGTTGTCAGGTAGACAATGTGCTACAAGCCCAGCTTTATCAACAGTAGCTGTCTTTCAGGCTGCAGAAATAACACTGGTGTCTATGTGCAGCCGGCTGGGAGATGAGTAAACAGGGACCGTCTGCAAATTGCAAAACCGCTGCAACAGTGGAGAGAAACGCTACACAAATGTTCAATAACGTCACCCTGATACACTGTAGAGTCACCAGAATCACTGCAGCCATCGACTGGCTCCTGTTGATCAGACCACAACACTTGGTTTGAGACACATGTAGATATAAAAATCATACTGTCTGTAAAATTGTAATTTGCAGACGGTCCCTGTTCACTCATCTCCCAGCCTGCTGCTCATGGACACCAGTGTTATTTCTGCAGCCTGAAAGACAGCTACTGTTGATAAAGCTGGGCTTGTAGCACATTGTCTACCTGACAACGATGGAAAGAGGCATCGATTATGTTTTGACAACGTATCGCTAATGAGTTACTGATGCCGGAAGTTCACATGAGCATGAGAAACTTACATTTTAATTTTTGTCTGCCCATGTCCCTTTAGGGTCTCATCCTAATAAACTGGTTTAGATTGAGATGGATGAAGGTAACAGTCTTTTCCTTCTTTTATCCACCTGTTCTCTCTGCTGGCCTTCAGTCGTACAAACTGTACAGCTCAGTCCGTCTCTTTGTGTTTGCAGCTGCAGACTCGCATCGGTCTGATTGGCCGCCTGTAGCCGAACAAAGCTGCAGTGAATCAGAGGATGAAGAAGAGTTTGTCCTTCGCGGCTTATCGCTGCACTGAGCTGCACCTGCTGCGGTTGCCAGGTTGGAGGAGGTTTTGCGGCGGGGCAGAGCTGCGGCGTTGGAGTGATTTTTAAGCAGAGGAGGCGAGTGGATTTGGAGGCGGCTCAGTGGGAAGAATCCTCTGAAGTGAAGTGTTGAGGTCGACGCGGGGCAGGGGTTGCCAGGTTGGAGAGCTTTAAGCGTGCGGAGGCAGATGTTGTTGGAATGCTGAACGGGTGGAAGGTTAATGCAGAACAGGGACGGCGGCCATGATGCTCTCGTTTTGTTCAGGAGGTCAAGTGGATGTGGAGACGAGTTTCTGAGTTTGGAGTGAAGCACTGGAAAAGTTCTAGTCACAGGGTTTCACACCAGGAAAAGCATCCCTTTAAAAATCAACGGGAGCCGGGAGTTGACAAAGAAAGAAAGAAAAAAAATATCCTTAGATCTGGATGAATCTCTTACACTGTAAAATAAATAGATAAAATAAACTGAGAAAATACTTTAAAAATGGTGAAATAAGGATCAAAAACTGAAGGAATTATTAAAATAACAGGAAATATCTGCAAAATAATGATATTTTTAGCTGATTTGGAGAGAGAGAAAACATTGTCAGACATTTTAAGAGAATAAATCACTGTGAAAATACAGATTATTGATTTTGACATTATTTACAGTGAACATGTAAATGATTGCTTTGTTTCTGTGACATTAATTTTTTCTTTTTCTTTTTCTTCTTATAGTTTCATAATCTGGCCAAAAGATTAGAGAAAAAAAGGCCAAAACTGTAAATAATGTCCTCATCAAATATTAGCTTTTGTGGCATCCGTTACTATGGTGAGCTAGCTGTGTATGATCAGTTACCATGGTGATGTAGCTGTGCAGCATCAGTTGTCAAGGCAAATTAGCTATGCAACAACAGTTACTATGGCGATCATAGCTCTGCAGCATCAGTTGTCATGGCGATTTGGCTGTGGAGCATCAGTTACCATGGCGATTTGGCTGTGCAGCATCAGTTACCATGGTGATCTAACTGTGCAACAACAGTTACTATGGCGATCATAGCTCTGCAGCATCAGTTGTCATGGCAGTCTGGCTGTGCAGCATCAGTTACCATGGCGATCATAGCTCTGCAGCATCAGTTGTCATGGTGATCTAACTGTGCAACAACAATTACTATGGCGATCATAGCTCTGCAGCATCAGTTGTCATGGCGATTTGGCTGTGGAGCATCAGTTACCATGGCGATTTGGCTGTGCAGCATCAGTTACCATGGTGATCTAACTGTGCAACAACAGTTACTATGGCGATCATAGCTCTGCAGCATCAGTTGTCATGGCAGTCTGGCTGTGCAGCATCAGTTACCATGGCGATCATAGCTCTGCAGCATCAGTTGTCATGGTGATCTAACTGTGCAACAACAATTACTATGGCGATCATAGCTCTGCAGCATCAGTTGTCATGGCGATCCGGCTGTGCAGCATTAGCTACCATGGTGATCTAGCTGTTCAGCATTGGTTACCATGGCGATCCAGCTGTGCAGCATCAGTTACCACAGCGATCTAGGAGGTTCAAAGAGAGAGAGAGAGAGGCACCTTCATGACATGAAAACTCTGGCTTTAAGCTCCTGACTCTGAGTTTTCAAATCAGTAAAGGAAGCCTGTATGTCTAAGCTGGATAGTTAATATTTTGATAGTTTAAACTCTGTAAATATAATTTATTTTTTAGTCACTCGCTGTAACCAAAGCTGTGTTTACTACAGTTTGAGTTTCGGGTTTCGGCAGTAATTCATTTAGAACTTCAGTTATCTTTGTTAAATTATTCATTTAATGTAGAAGACACTATTCCTGGATTAATATTGTACGTTTATCCTTGTTGCTCATGTTATTAAAAGCTAGTTTATCTTTAATATATGATGATATGACACCAGTGTTGAAGGAATCTGACTGCTGGGTTGCCAGATTGGAAGAAAGTCAGAGTTTTGTCACTTTGGATGGATGTTTTTGGAGATTGGGGCTTTCAAAAGCAGTCGCCTGATATGAGGGATTTCAGATTGTTCAGGTTTCAGACTCAGAGTCTGGATTAGAACTGGGACAGAAACTAGACCCCTTAACTGTGTTTCCAGGTTTTCAGTTCTCACTTCTAGGCTTCATGCAAATATTGTCTTTGAGAGCCAACTTATTTCCAGCCGGGGCAGAGGGCACGGTTTATTGTTCGGTCGGTGAGAAATCAAACTTCCTTTTCCCTTCACCCACAGCCTCTCGTTCAGCTCCGGTCTCCTGGCTTTCCTCGCCCTCCGGAGACTTATTCTATTGAGCTCCACTTCTTTCCTCGTGGACATAAAGCAGCTGAGATTTGCCTCCAGTGTGTTTTTGAAACTTCAGTCCTTCAGGCTTCGTTATTTCTGCCTCGTCGGCCCACGAGCGGCAACAGCAGGAAGGAAACCAGGAAACCAATAAACCAGGAAACCGATGAACCAGACCAGGTTGACTCGGTTTTACTGTGTAATTAAATGCAACTGATATTTGCAAGATAAGAATCCTAATAAACTGGTTTAGATGAACCTTTTAAGTGGCCAACATTGTCTTAAAGGGTTGAGTCGACATAGAGATCTTGCTAACTGCATCAACTTCACATTATGTGTAGTTAAAACTCATATTTACGTGTTAGTTGGATTCAAAACGTAATAAATCGATCTGAAAACCATGTTTTTTCGTCAAAAAATCAAGTTTTCTGGACATTAAAGAACAAAAAGGACATTTTTATTGTGATGCGACCAACAGTTGACTCATATTTAGGATTAAAGTTTAGCCGTTCTGTCCGTTAGCTGAGCAAAAAATCAGAATAACTATAATGGGTTTTACCATTTTTGGTGGTTCAGTC
The DNA here is from genome assembly GCA_024666655.1 of Dascyllus trimaculatus. Lineage (NCBI taxonomy): Eukaryota > Metazoa > Chordata > Actinopteri > Pomacentridae > Dascyllus > Dascyllus trimaculatus. Next base: position 32,344,815 of record CM045453.1, read on the forward strand.
TAGATTCGTGCTTTTAATATTAATATATTGAAATAAATAATGTAATTACTCAAGTGTTATTTGTCTGAAGGAAGGCTTGGGTTGCCAGATTGGACGAGGGCCGCCAGTTTGAGGCGGCTGGGTGTTGATGATGGTCCGACAAGGAGGAAAAATGAGTCGTCGGGAAGGGTATAGAAGGGGAAAGAAAACAGGTTGTTTGAGTTTTAGATGGAAGAGATTGTGAAGGTTGCCAGGTTGGAGTAAAACCTGCCACCTCAAATATCTTTTTGTGGTAATTTTCATATTTTTGCGGTGATTTTGAGTCTTTTTCTGATGATTTTGTGCCTGTTGATGCAGTAGTTTCATGCTTGGACCAATGAGAATCTGGCTTGGTGAGAGAATCTCGACCAACATGCACTTTTCTCATCTTGTAAAACTCAACTTTAAGACTTGATTTTCTCTGTTTTGCTCATTGACTGACTGCATCCTCACTGATTATCACTCAACCTCCTGAATTACCCCTAAATTAAACTGTCACTGTTATTTTCAACCTCAAACTCCGCTAATCGTGATCCACAAGAACAAATGTGGGAGAAAAGCCGACCTTCAGGTCAGGATTATTCATTTACTCGTTATTTTACTGACATTTACGAATGTTTTTGGATTCTCTGGAGTTAATCCAGCTTTAGATTCGAACCTCAGGTAACATAAAATTAGCTTAAATGCTGTTTTCTTTCTGCTGCTTTTGTTCAAGCTGTTTGCTAAGAGGTGGATGTGTGCTTCCAGTTTGGGTAAGAAACCCCTGGGAGACGTTACTTTGGTCTGTAACACACTGTTGGGTTGCCAGATCTGATTATTGCAGCTCCCGACCCTCAAAATAATTTAAACCACCAGAGAAAGAAACGATATTAGGAAGACTCAAGTGTTGTTTGGCTGAAGGAAGGTCTGTGTTGCCAGATTGGACGAGGGCCGCCAGTTTGAGGCAGCTGCGCGTTGATGATGATCCTACAAGGAGGTTATTTGATGCATGATGCCGGAGGAGAGGGTTTATTAATGTGGGGGGAAGTTGCCAGGTTGGAGAAACAGATGGAGTCATCAGGTGGAGTGGGGGGCGGGGGGGGGCAGGTTATTTGATTTTTAGGTGGCAGAGATTGTGAAGGTTGCCAGGTTGGAGCGAGTAAAACCTGCCTCTTCGAATACAATCATGTTATTGAGGGCAGAATGAAGGAGACTGCACTGATTTAGGTTGCCAGGTTGGATCAATGCTGTAAAAGACCCAGAAACTGGATCGTCTTTGTGGTGATTTTGTACCTTTCATTGGTGATTTTGCATCTTTTTGTGGTATTTTTGTATGTACATTTTTTTTCAGTTGCCAGGTTGGATCAATGCTGTTAAAGACCGAGAAACTGGACAGTCTTTATGGTGATTTTTGTGTATTTCTGTGGTGATTTTATGTCTTTTTATGGTGATTTCATGCCTTTTTGTGATGATTTTGCATCTTTTTATGGTGGTTTTGTGTATTTTTGGGTGGGTTCTTGCGTCTTTCTGGTGATTTTATGTCTTTTTATGGTGATTTTGAGTCTTTTTTGTGGTGATTTTGAGTCTTGGTGGTGACTTTCTGTCATGTTATTGTGATTTCATGCCTTGTAATGGCGATTTTGCGTCTTTCTATGGTGATTTTACGCCTTTTTGTGGTGATTTTGTGTATTTTTGGTGGGGTTTTGCATCTTTGTGGTGATTTCATGCCTTTTTATGGCGATTTTGCATCTTTTTTGTGGTGAGTGCATATTTTTATGATGATTTTTACGTCTTTCTGGTGATTCTGTGTCTTTTTGTGGTGATTTTACGTCTCTTTGGATGACTTACAAACTGGATAATCAAGAAATATGAAAAATATAGTCGAAAAAAAACACTGTCGGGTTGAAGTGAAGACTTCTTTGCTGATAAAACGTGTAGTTTTTCATTCTTCAAAGGTTTATCCCAGGTGCAGACTGAAGATTACGGTAAAAAGGCTTCATTATTTTATAGAAATGCACAATTCAAACAGCTAAATGTGCTCAGACAGACGCACAGAGACGCTGCAGGCAGTTAAAGTGAAGCGAGGACGCTTTGAAAGGGATCTATTGAATGCTTTATTTTCAATTAGCCTCATACATAGAGCAGTGAACAGGGACAGGATCAATATTTGATGTGAGCAACCTTTTAAAACAACAGAGGCTCCTTCAGTGACACAGTTTTTCAGGTACTCACAGGTGCATTGTTCAGCATCGTGCAGAACCTGAGACACTGTTGTTGAGTTCAGGCCTCTGAGGGCTTCACACCATCTGTTAAAGGGATTCTTGGCCTTCTTGTCGTTTCAGAAAGCTGTGTTGCTCCGGTGTCTTGGGTTTTGTTCAGAGTTTACTTTGCTCTTTTACCATCAGGGACCCAAAACTAAGTTATGTCAAATATTTTAACTGAATTTTTACAATTTCAGGTTTTCAGACCTGGAAATTTTCAGATTTTCAGCTGTTTGTGTTCATAGGGGTCTAGATGTTGGTGATCATAGAGGTCTAGATGTTGGTGTTCATAGGGGTCTAGATGTTGGTGTCCATAGGGGTCTAGATGTTGGTGTCCATAGGGGTCTAGATGTTGGTGTTCATAGAGGTCTAGATGTTGGTGTTCATAGGGTCTAGATGTTGGTGTTCATGGGTTCTAGATGTTGGTGTTCATAGGGTCTAGATGTTGGTGTTCATAGGGGTCTAGATGTTGGTGTTCATAGAGTCTAGATGTTGGTGTTCATAGGGTCTAGATGTTGGTGTTCATAGGGGTCTAGATGTTGGTGTTCATAGGGGTCTAGATGTTGGTGTCCATAGGGGTCTAGATGTTGGTGTTCATAGGGTCTAGATGTTGGTGTTCACAGGGTCTAGATGTTGGTGTTGATAGGGGTCTAGATGTTGGCTTTCTTAGAGGTCTAGATGTTGGTGTTCATAGGGTCTAGATGTTGGTGTTCATAGAGTCTAGATGTTGGTGTTCATAGGGTCTAGATGTTGGTGTTCATAGGGGTCTAGATGTTGGTGTTCATAGGGGTCTAGATGTTGGTGTTCATAGGGGTCTAGATGTTGGTGTCCATAGGGGTCTAGATCTTGGTGTTCATAGGGTCTAGATGTTGGTGTTCATAGGGGTCTAGATGTTGATGTTCATGGGTTCTAGATGTTGGTGTTCATAGGGGTCTAGATGTTGGTGTTCATAGAGTCTAGATGTTGGTGTTCATAGGGGTCTAGATGTTGGTGTTCATAGGGTCTAGATGTTGGTGTTCATAGGGGTCTAGATGTTGGTGTTCATAGGGGTCTAGATGTTGGTGTTCATAGGGTCTAGATGTTGGTGTTCATGGGGGTCTAGATGTTGGTGTCATAGGGTCTAGATGTTGGTGTCCATAGGGTCTAGATGTTGGTGTTCATAGGGGTCTAGATGTTGGTGTTCATAGGGTCTAGATGTTGGTGTTCATGGGGGTCTAGATGTTGGTGTTCATAGGGTCTAGATGTTGGTGTTCATAGGGGTCTAGATGTTGGTGTTCATAGGGTCTAGATGTTGGTGTCCATAGGGTCTAGATGTTGGTGTTCATAGGGGTCTAGATGTTGGTGTTCATAGGGGTCTAGATGTTGGTGTTCATAGGGGTCTAGATGTTGGTGTTCATAGAGGTCTAGATGTTGGTGTTCATAGGGGTCTAGATGTTGGTGTTCATAGGGGTCTAGATGTTGGTGTTCATAGGGGTCTAGATGTTGGTGTTCATAGGGTCTAGATGTTGGTGTCCATAGGGGTCTAGATGTTGGTGTTCATAGGGGTCTAGATGTTGGTGTCCATAGGGTCTAGATGTTGGTGTTCATAGAGTCTAGATGTTGGTGTTCATAGGGTCTAGATGTTGGTGTTCATAGGGTCTAGATGTTGGTGTCCATAGGGTCTAGATGTTGGTGTCCATAGGGGTCTAGATGTTGGTGTTCATAGGGTCTAGATGTTGGTGTTCATAGGGTCTAGATGTTGGTGTTCATAGGGGTCTAGATGTTGGTGTTCATATGCATGTGTTTTCAAAGCAGTTGTTATTGCGTAAGTGATTTCTTTCCCATTTTTCATTAAAGTATAATACCTAAATGAATAAAAGCAGCTATATGATGTGTTTGAGATGCATACAGTTCTTTTATTAACCTGCCTTTTTTTATCGTATTTGTTCTGTCAGCAACGTTGCTGTTTTAAATGACGATGACTTCCTTTTCCAACAATTAAAGAACCGACAGCAGAATAAAAATAGCCAGGTCTTAGATCTCAGAAACACTTTGTTTTCTCTCTTTCGCACACTATTGTACCTGCAAAAAACATATCTGGATGTGACAGCGCTTTTTCTGCTTCAGGGAACAGAAGAACACCTCACAGCTACACAGACACTGTGGTGCAAATTAAAACACCAATTGCTGTTTTTTTTATTAGATTTTTTAAAGGGGAGTTTTCCTTTTTAATGGCCACAGCGTCCTGAGGGAGAAGTGAAAAAGGAGGACAGTGGACAAAGCAGAGCGGCTGCCAACTTGGAGGCAGCAGGAGGACGAATGGCAGCGGCATTTTTTTTACAGAAGTGCTGACAGTTCCCAACCAGAAAATGTGCTTAGAAACCCAGACAATTTCCTGCAGTCACCTATTTAGTCGTTTCCACTCGAGTCTCAATGGATCTTTTTATAAGTGTGGAGACGCAGTTTAGGAAGTGGGCCAAAGTCATCTCCCATATGTCTCTGTGGGAGACTGAACACCGAGGCTCTCAGTGGGAACGAAGAAAGGCTGAAAGTGGTATTTAGTGAGGAGGTGACAGACAGCAGAGACGTAAATAAAAGGACGGAGAGAGTAAAGCTGCAGCAGTCGGATGAGTGGAAGCGACTTCACACCATCTGGATGTGATGTTGTTACTCCCAGAGGTTTCCAGCTTGGCTCTGTTTGCTCCGCAGTGTTTCAGCATCGCAGCTAACAGTCGTGTTGAGTCCTGACAAGCATCAGACAAGGTCAACTTTATACCTGCATGTTGTCGACAGGGAATTACTGCAGGTACAGACTCAGAGCCAGGTGTCTGATTTCTGCTGAAATCCACCACTAGAGGCTGGAGCAGTTGTCCTACAAACTGATTTAGTCTTTTTTATCGATTAGGGATGTTTCTAGGTAAATAAAATGGCCCAGAGCTGGTTGAATTGTCTAAATGATGCTTGCTTATGTCCACAAACCTTCCAAAAGAACCAGATTACAGCCTCCTGGGTCGTTTGCACAACCCCAAAACAAATGTTCAGTCACCTTCATCTTCAATAATGGACAGTCCGGTACATCCACATAGTTATAGACCAGGAGTGGAATGGATCAAATAAAAATCAGACCCGTTTGGTTCTTCGTTTGGGGTGTGTACGCACCGTTTTCAGTTATTTCTTCTTAGCACAAGACTATACGATAAGAATGCTACTTTTACAGCCAACTTTGGACTTTGGCTTGTCTTATTTCCATGCTGGAAGCCATTAATCGCCACAGGAGTCTTTGTCATGGTGCCCCGTTGCTAGCGAAAGTCCGCTGCTAATCAGTTTGGTTTACTGTTTGTACCAATTTGAATATTTCTTCTCACTGTAAGATTTTACTATCAGAATGCTAAAGTCAGCTGTTAACCTGTTTGGCTCACTGTCTAGGGCATGTATGCACCGTTTTTGGTTATTTTTTCTCAGTTTAAGACTGTACTATGAGAATGCTGCTCTTGTAGCTAACTTTGGACTTTGAAGTCTTTGTCATGGTGCCCCGTTGCTAACTAAAATCCATTGCTAACCTGTTTGGTTCACTGTTTGTATCAATTTGGATATTTCTTTTATCATTCCCACTGTAAGATTTTACTATCAGAACGCTGCTCTTGTAGCTAACTTTGGACTTCAACTTGTCTTGTTTACATGTTGGAAGCCATTAATCGCCACACAAGTCTTTGTCATGGTGCCTCGTTGTTAACTAAAGTCCGTTGCTAACCTGTTTGGTTCACTGTTTGTATCAATTTTGATATTTCTTCCCATTGTAAGATTTTACTATCAGAACGCTGCTCTTGTAGCTAAGTTTGGACTTCGACTTGTCTTGTTTACATGCTAGAAGCCATTAATCGCCACAGGAGTCTTTGTCATGGTGCCCCGTTGCTAACTTAGGTCCGTTGCTAACCTGTTTGGTTTACTGTTTGGGGCATTTATGTACTATTTTGGTTTTATCTTCTCAATTTAAGACCTATACTCTAAGAACGCTATGCTATAATCACCACAGAAGTCTTGTCATGGTGCCCCATTGCTAACTAAAGTCCATTGCTAACCTGTTTGGTTCATTTTAGATATTTCTTCTCACTTTAAGACTTTACTATCAGAACGCTGCTCTTGTAGCTAAGTTTGGGCTTTGACTTGTCTTGTTTATATGCTTGAAGCCATTAATCCCCAAAGAAGTCTTTGTCATGGTGCCCCGGTGCTAAAAAAACAGTGCTTCAATACTTCCTTATCTTTTTGAATCTTCCTTATCTTAAGATAGGATAAACTGGACCATCATTGATGAAAGGAAAGTAGATCCAGTAGTAGCATTTAAAACAGCTTACCATCTGGCGGTTCACAAAAACAAACATTATACCCGCCATGCATAGAATTAACAATTATTTTTTTTAGAAATGTCCCAAGCCAATGTCACGTCAATTACGGCATTTTTTAAATTGATTGGTCTTGGCGTTAATCGCTAATTATGGTCAGCACTTTTTGGAGGGCGTCAATTACTACAGAAGTCTTTGTCATGGTGCCCCTTTGCTAGCCAAAGCCCCAGAATGCTCTCTGCTTGCAAACACAAACTGTCTGTAGTCTGAGTGGCGTCTCTTCTAGTCTCTACAGTTTTAAACAGTAATGAAGTTTGAAGAAACTCGCGAAGAATTTACTCCTGAAAACTTTCTCACTTTACTTTTAGAACCTAAATCTGCATGCAGTCACCACATTAGTAGTTGTATGAGTGCCTCTAGACACCGTACAAATCTGACCATATGTTCTGTATTTTTGTCTGTATAGAACATTCTGACGAAGGAGACAGCCTTGACATCAGTTTTATCTCATCTAAACTCATCATTCTGCCTCTGAAACTACAAACTGAGCATTCAAACATGTGTTCCTCCCCCGAAAATGTTGATTTGCCTTTAATCACAGCACTGATTGGTAAAAGATGCCTCCCTTCTGTGCTGCTGATTGTATAAACAACAATGAGAGTTAAATGTGTAAACCACAGAGCTGGTTAACTGTATGTAATTTTCCGTCTCTGCTTCCATCTGTCTTTATGTTCTCATTCATGCGGTTTGGAGGAAATAACTCAGACAAGAGCCATCTGTTGGTAATTGAGGCTTTAAAACGCTGCAGAACAACAACATGTGGTTTTCAGGACACTCTGCCTATAATATTAGACTAGCACTTTTTATTTTACTGGTGATTACAGGAGTCGATGATGGGCACGATGGGACTGATCAGTTTTTCTCTTCTGATTTTAATATTAATCGCTTGGGTTCAGACAGCTCGGTTCATATTAAGCAGCTTTTTTCTTATTATATTATTATTTATTTTTGTCTTACTGTGTTGTCAGGGTTAAAATTTGAATTTTAACTGAACAGGTGATGAGTTCTCTCCACAGACTGATTGATCCAATACAGGAGACGTTAGTTGAACTCTGATGCATATCAGATCCATATATAAGTTTGATCAAGCATGTGAAAAACAATGTATGAAATTAAAGTTAAAATAAGTCATCGCTGAGAAAGTTTGGTGATAATTAGACCCCAAACAAACCTCTTCCTTTAACCCTCTTTCAGAAGTACTGACCCTCAAATTCATGAATAAAGGTTGCCATGGCAACAGATGCAGAAGAAGGGAAGCTTCCTGTTGGACGTACAAGTCTTTCTTTTAGCAGAGCAAAACAAATGTTAGAACAGAAAATGTCACCAAATGAACAACATACAAGCAAATATATCAGCTCTGGCCAAAGGACATTAATCGTCACAGAAGTCTTTGTCATGGTGCCCCTTGCTAGCGAAACTCCCACAATGCTCTCTGCTTGCCAACATGAATTGTCCGACTTTACCAGTAAGAGGAGTTGGAATGGTCTGGCTGCTAAAACCAGCAAAGATCAGGATTTACGTCTCGTCTCAGACTTAAGTTCAGGCACAAAAAATATGTAGTTAAGTTCAGGAAACTATCACACCTTGGTAGACAGTTTTGGTTAAATTTAGGCACCAAATTACTTGGCATGAGTCGGGGAAAATAACGTGGTTTGGGGTAAAATACAAGGCTAAAATAAAGCTTGTCCTCCATTTTTTAGGGGAGCAGGGTGAAAAGTTCTGCTCCATTTTGAACAAGAATGAGGATAAAGGAATAAAATAAATGGGAAAGATATGTTTTAAATTTCATCTGGCTGTCATGGTGTTTGGGTTTTGTTTTTGGTTTGTTAGATGCCTCCCTACATGCTTTCCTATGGTTTTTTCCTGTGATTCCCTTTTTGCAATTAATGGATAAAGTTGATTTCTATAGAACCTTTAACAGCACAAATAAAATCAACATAAGGCCATAAAAATAACAAAGAGAGAAAACAAGTAAACAAAGCAACAGTAGCTCCAAAGATAGATGGTAATGATAAATGGTTGTATTAAAATTAATAAGAACATACAGATTAAAATAATGGCATAAAAATAAAAAAAAAAATCCTAGCAGGTGTTGCGAAGGCCAGTTTAAATAAATATTACCAAGAATTTCTTCATTGTTACCACACAAACAAAAGCATGAAAAAACAAAAAATCACGGTAGAAAATCAAATCTTTGCCAGTACTTCCTGTTTTATTTTGAAACCACCTTTCCTTGTATGTTGCTTGTAGCTTTACTTCCTCCATTTGTCAGCTGCTTCCTCCATTTTTGATTGCCCTCATGACTCACCTGCGTCTTATTTCTCCAATCAGCTCTCAGAGTCTAAATAATCTTGTCCTCCCCTCAGCTCTGGTTAGTTCGTCCTGTTTCCTTCCCTCATGTTCGCCTGCCTGGGTCTCCTCCACGTTGATCTTGTTTGTGTTTTAGTTCCTTTTGTTATTTCTGTGGATTTTCGGAAGTAATTTTCTCTGGATCACCGGCCGCCTTTGGTTTGCTCACCTGGAATCCTCCAGTAAGTTTCTTTATGAAAGCTTGTCTTGTTATTTGCCACAACCCGCCTGCTGTGTTTGTGTCTGGACTTCCCTCAAAAAAATGCAATTAAAAAATGAAGTTTAGTTGCACTGGAACGTAATTGCGTGGGTTGCATGTTGCCAACACCTGCAGCGACATGGTGGAGTCTTGGTCTGTGTTCATGAGCAGCAAACTGGAGTCCGGTGATGCTTAAACCTGAAAACCAACACATGTATAGGGATTAATAGAGCTGCCCTGCACACAAACCCTTCATTAAACGCATAATTGCAAGATTAAAAACCCTAATCTACTCATTTTGATCAAATTTTTAAGTTGCAAATCTTATTTTGATGGGTTGCGTTGACATAATAATGTTGCATCAGCTTAATACTGTGTGAATTAAAGCTCTAATTTCTATATTTGTTCATTTAAAACTGCATTCGCGTTGCAGCAACTACATGAAATCGCCCTGATAACTTGATTTTTCTTCACCTTGAGTTCAGGATAGAGTTGTTTTGCAGCATTTAAGTAAAATTAGTCGTATTTAGCGGTAAAACTTGGACATATATGAGCCTTCAGTTCAGCAAATGTGACAAATCTGCTCAGCTAGAGAACACGTTTCAATTGTGGGGCCAATTTAAGTCAGTGTTTTTGCTTTCGAGATCTAAATGCCGTGTTTTCAAATACACAAATGCAATAGTTTTGTTGCTGAGTTGATTTCTTGCATTAACAAAAGCACCAACAAGTGAAAATACTACTGCAGAAAGTCTAATCTGAGCAAGTTAATTTGTAAAATGTCAACTTGGATTCATAATTATGGTAATCAGGTGCTTAACATAAAAGAATAACAAGGGGAAAACACAGTGTGGTTTCTTGGTTGAACATCGTTTCATTAGAAGTTGTCTTGTTTAGATGTGTACAAGAGACTCAGGCAGGTTTTATTGCTTTTAGACATAAAGATATGTGGTGGTCGTTTGTTTGTCCAGTCTGTCAGGGCACATTTTCCTTAAAGGTTTGTTCAGCTGTTTGCCCTGAGCAGTGATGGAGTTATTGGACTCCATTCATCACCTCCATCCTCTTCTGTCTCTGCAGGAAAACTTTGACGGACAGCCGACTGAGCCGATGACAGGCCCTCGGGACTTTTAACTCGTGCGCAGTCTAACGTGCGCACCACAAGGACGTGCACGTGAACCCGGATGAGCCCCGCGAGAAAAGGCCGGCCCCCTTCCCTGATAAAAAGGTAGGCTGTAATACCTCTATCTGAGCGTCAGAGCTGAAGAACTGATTATCGTTTCTGCTTTTGAGTGGCTGAGCTCGTTAGAGACAAATCAGCTCTGATTGGTGGAAGTGAGGATGATTTGGATTCACTGACTGCAGGCTGGTTTCTAATGGAAGGAGCTGTGAATAGGTGTTTATCATTCTGTTTGAAGCGTTTTGGAGAGCGTGTGTGGTTGCATTTTTCATAATCGGTGAATTTACAGTGGTTGGTTTCATCTGCAACATCGTCCTCATGACATATCTTATTCAATTTTTCATCACCCTGTGTCTTTTTTTTTACTTTACCGTGTGAAAATTTGACCTACATGGTGTTTGACAAGAGTAAACATTTAAAATTCCAATTATTATGAGATGGTTGTGGACAATACAAAGATTTTATTATTGTCATCCAATTATCAGAAGTTTGCTTTGTTCTGCTTCTCTTTGTCTTTATATGCAAAGTGCTTTGTAGTTAATCCTACGGACTGGGATACCTGCAGACTCAGAGTTTTACTTTGTGTTATATCTCACAGGGCTTTTTTCTATAGTTCCAATATTTCATGACTTTGTATGTCAATTTATTCTTACCATCATCACTAAATATCATTGTTTTTAAAAATCAATTTATTGATGCACAGTTTTAATAGGTGGAGTTTACTGAGTTTATGTTCAGGGTAGCTGGCATGATCCATCTGGCGCTAAAACAGGCTACCTGGAGAGCTAAGAGGAGATAGGAAGGTCCAACTGGAGCTAAAAGGAGCTAACAGTAGCTAATTAGAGCTAATAGGAGTTAACAGAGGCTAATAGGTGCTAACAGGAGCCAAGAGGAGCTAACAGGAAATATCTGTAGGCCACAAACACTCACAGAGCTAACAGGCGCTAACAAAAGCAGACAGGAGCTAGCTAGAGCTAAAATGTGCTAACAGGGGCCCGTTGACGCTACCAGAAGCCAGTAAGAGCTAATAGACCAGCAAGAGCTAATGGGCGATATCTGTAGCTAACAAGCACTAATAAAATCCATCAGGGGTTAACGTCAGCTATCTGACACTACTAGGTGGTAACTGGAGCCAACAAAATTTAATAAGACCTAACAAGAACCACGTGAAGCTAAGAGGTAACAATATAAGCTAAGCAGAGCTAAATGGATGCAAGTAGGAGCTAACAAAGCTGATAGGATCTACTAGGAGCCACTAGGAGCTAACAGAAGATATCTGTAGTTGACAAGAACCAGCAGGATTCATCAGAGGCTAGTATAGGCTATCTGACACTAATAGGTGCCAACTGGAGGATACAAAAGCTAATTAGAGCTAACAGTTGCCTAATGAAGCTAAAAAAGGTGCCAACATGAGATCAGCAGAGCTAATTAGATGCTGATAAGGGTTAATGAAAGCTAGGAGCCTCTAGAGGCTAACAGGAGATATCTGTAGATCACAAAAGCCAATAGAAGTCATCAGCGGCTAATACAGGCTACATGATGCTAACAGGTGATAACTGGAGGTTACAATTAGAGCCAAAAGGAGCCAAATGAAGCTAAAAAAAAGTGCCAACATGAGATTGGCAGAGCTAACTAGACACTAATAGGAGTCAATGAAAGCTCATAGGAGCCACTAGAGCTATCAGGATATAGGCCTGTAGTTCACAAAAGCCAATAGAAGTCATCAGCAGCTAATACAGGCTACATGATGCTAACAGGTGAAAACTGGAGGTTACAATTAGAGCCAAAACGAACCAAATGAAGCTAAAAAAAGTGCCAACATGAGATCAGCAGAGCTAACTAGACGCTAATAGGAGTCAATGGAAGCTAGGAGCTATCAGGATACATAGTTCACGAAAGCTAATAGAAGTCATCAGCAGCTAATACAGGCTACATGATGCTAACAGGTAATAACTGAAGCTAACAAACGCTAATAAGAGCTAACAGGAGACAAATGAATGAGTGAAAAGATGCTAATAGGAGGAGCTAACAGGAGATTTTAGGAACTAAATGAAGATATTGTTTTGAAAAGAGATAAGTTCATATTTTGCTCTGGTGGTTGTTTCTTATAGTGTTGTTTTTTTCTTGGCGTCTCTGGGGGCCTCAGTCCTTGTATGTTAAACATGTTGGTAGGACAAAATTTGATTTGGACATGTTTTGATCAGCTTCTGTTTCGTTCATTCACTCAGAATTTGAAGGATTTACTGAAAATGTTCGTCTCAGTTGTTCAGTATTTGGTTCTTTTGGACTTGACAGACAAAATAATGAGTGTATGTTGTTAGAAATAAAGCATTATGTCGGGGTGTGTAGTCTTTATAAGGTTTGTGGCCTGTTGGTGGTGAGAATGTAGGTGCAGTGTTGGGAATAAATGGACCGAGACACATTGCAGCTGAGTTGGATGAACTGAGCTGTAAAAGTAACTCGAGTCCACTGTAGAAGACAAACGAGCCTGCAGAGATTAATAAGTTTGACTGGGTTGTTGCAGGATGTGACACTGAGACATTGCTGGTGTAAAATATCCTGTTTCCACTTGGTTGGAGCAGGTTTGATGGATTACTGCTGGATTTACATAGTTCACTATGTTGTATTTTAAAAAGTCGCCTGTTTTAATTGATTCTCTGCTCCGGCAGTAATTTAATCATTCATTGCTTGCAGTCACTTTTATCTTGTTTCTGTCTAATAGAGATTCATTATGAACAGACTTAACACAGAAATAATAAAGTTGCGAAGTCATGCCATTTCAACAGTATCACATAATCTATCAGGATTAATGCTTAAATCGAGTAAATGTTGCTTTTCGTATAGTTTCACTCAACAGATCTGTGAGCTGCTGTCGAATTTTGGAAGATTTTCCCCATAAGAGAACATAAAAATCAGAGTTACCTCAACGTCTAGTGTGATCAACTGCAGTTGAGCATCTTTTATAGTTTTACATTCTGTTTTCTTGCAAAATACAGCTTCTGGTTTACAAATAAATAAAAGCAGACACTGTAGTTCATTGTGTCCTCACATAAAATACAATAAACAAGATAACAGCAGCCAGCTGGAGCTAAAAGGTGCTAACAGAAGCCCACTGAAGCTACCAGAAGCCAGTAGGTGCTAATAGAAGCCACCAGGAGCTAACAGAAGATATCTGTTGCTAACACAAGCTAATAGGATCCATCAGACAGTAACATAAACTATTTGATGCTAAATGGAAACTGCTATTTGATGCTAAACTGGAGCTAACTAAGCTAATAAGAACTAACAAGAGCCAACTATTGGTAAAAATCGCCAACAGGAGTTAACTAGTTAACTGGACGCTAGAAGCTAATAAAAGCTGATAGGAGCTACAAAAAGCTACCAGAGGCTAACAGGCAATATCTGCAGTAAATGGGGGCTAAAAGCATCCACCACTGACTAACATAAGTTATCTGATGCTAAGAGGTGCTAATTGGAGATAACACAACCTAATATGAACTGACTAACTGGAGCTACCAGGTGCTATAAGGAGCTAACAAGAGCCAAATAAAGCGGAAAGGCACCAACAGAAGCGAACCAAGGTGATGCTAGCAGGGGCTAGCTGGAGTAATTCGGAGCTAATAGGAAATTTCTGGTGCTAATAGATTTGTACTTAAGAAAAGCTAGTAGGACCAATCAGGGGCTAAGCTATCTGATGCTAAGAGGTGCTAACTGGAGTTAACAGAAGCTAATTAGACCCAATGAGAACCAACTGATGTTAAAAGGCCCCAACAGCAGCTAACTAAAATTAACTGGACATTTGTAGGAGCTAACAGAAGTCACCCTTAGCTAAATGATGCTAGAACGGGCTCAACTGAAACTGACAAAAGCTAACATTAACTACTAGGAGCCACCAAGAGCTATCTGTAGCTGATAAGAACTAATGGGATTAATCAGGAGCTAAATAAAGCTAAAAGGCCTCTACAGAAGTGAACCAAAGCTACGCTAATAGGAACTAGCTCTAGTCATTAGGAGCTAATAGGAGATTGGTACTTAAGAAGAGCTAACAGAAGGAGTTTTTATGGGTTAATACTCATAAATCTGCAGCTCCAGCAGCCCGATTGTGACCCCACTGAAGGCTTTTATTTGTAGTCATAATCGAAGAAGAAAACATTTCAAACGGCTCGCAATTAGAGTGTGTGTTGGTGTGTGTGTGAGGCAGCGACTGAGGCTAATGCAGCCTTAATAGCCACATTAGTTTCTTGTTCCAACTGAATCGTTTGAAGCGACTCCGACAAGCAAATAGCTCCATTAGGTAGCTATAGATCTCATAACACACACACACACAACAGGCCTGCGAGCACACACACACTGCATCGTCCTCCTCTTTCCTCACAGTACACACCTCCCTCACAATTTGTCTTCCTTTCATTAATTTACGCTCACACACTCATATCTGTCCTCGCTGCCACTCCGAGTGTCGCCGAAGACTTTTCCATCGCGGCTAATTTGCCGCCGCCGCTGCATCGGCTGCAGGAGCTTCCTAATGAGACGGAGTGCTCGCTGTAATGGCAGGTGTGGGGCTGGAGTCGGGATTAGAGTAATGAGATGAGCAGGGCCTAATGGTCACAAGCAGAATAATAAGAAGTACAGACGCCGGATGAGAGCGCCAATAATGAGAGCGAAGGCTGGGACACCAACAACAGAGCTGCGGTGGCTGGATGTGCCCTAATGACCAAACACCGGAGGGAGGATTCGCTGGCTTTGATGAATATTCACCTGTCTGACGATGTAAAGTGAAAAAGTTTCAGAAGTTCTGGAGCGGAGTACCACGCCGCGGATACTTCCTGTTGTCGAGCCGTGCAGCTTGACTCCATAATGGACTCATAAATAGTCACCATTAGCAGCGAAGCCTCGGCGTTGGAGCAGATTCCTGCAGAGCGGCTGGGCAGAAGGGTTCGGCGTCGGTGTCACTGTGACGGAAATGTTTTTATCGTTCTAGTATCTCCATTATCCACCTTTATGCTGCTTCACCTCAGTGGAGCTGCAGACTGAACATCCCTCTTTAACCTCGAACAAAAGCCAGAAACACACATCAGGAAAATGTGCCTTCTCTCTCCTGACAAGTTGGTCAGAGCATTGAGGTTTAAACCGTTTTTAACGTTTTGACCAAATCAGTAAATTCTACTCCTAAATTACACGTCTTCAAATTAACTCCTATTGCAGAAACTAATATCAGTACAGGTCACCTACGCTGGGAAAGAAATTAACATTTTTCAACAGCAACAACAACAACTTACTGGTCTCATACAGATTTTTTTTCCTGCTTTTGTTAAACTACACATAATATCTATTATTTTAAATTAAATTATAATTTAATTCTAATTCAGTTTATAATTTAAAATAAATTAATGTATACATATATTTATAAATTAAATGTGTAAATTTATCATTTTAAATTATACATTTATTTAAAAATTTTAATTTAAAATAATTTATAATTTTAAGATAAATTAAGTACATACATATATTTATAAATTAAATATATATCAATTTTAAATTTTAAATTATACATATATTTATAAATTAAATATATATATATTTTAAATTTTAATGATACATTTATTTGAAAATTTTGATTTAAAATAAATTTATATTTCATTTTAAATTTCTGAATTTTCTTTCGGGGGTTTTATAAAGTATATTCTTATTTTAATTCTTGGAAAATCACAAAAAAGTAGTAAATTACTTGCTGACTTCAACAAAACAATTTTTTATATCTACATTTTTACAACATAACTTACATAACTTGTTCATTTACAAAGTTTGATGGTAAATTACATTTTTTTGCTTTTCAAATCAATTATATATATATATAAAAAATAAATTACAGATAGCTGCTGTTATGTATTTTAAAATATTTCAAAATGGTTAATACATTTTTTTTTACTTTTTAACCTTCTCTGTTTTGTGAAATTACAGCAGAAAAAATCTATTAACCACAGAAAAAAGTAGTAATTTAAATGTTGACTAATTTTTTTTATTATTTTGCAGATATTTGCTGTTATTTCAAAGAAAAAATATTTATATTAAGGATTAAAAACATGATAAATTATTTTTAATATATGTTTTTACAACAGTTTTTTTTGTTATTTGACGTTTTTTCCGTGTTTTGCTAAATTACAAATATTAACTAGTAAAATTACAGGAAAAAAAGTTAATTTACATGTTGGCTGTAAAATAAAAACATAACATTATAATATTTGACTTTTTTTAAATTCCACTGTTTTTTTACTTTATTAAAATGTACAATAAATTATTATCTTACAGGTATTTGCTGTTACTTTTGCAGACTTTGGACATTACAGTGTTTTACAGTTCCTTAAATCTGTTTTATCTGGAATCGTTGCTGCCAGATTTCTAGTTTAAGTCATTCATGTAGATCCAGTGAAACACAACACCCGCCTGTCCTGTGTGTCTGAGCTGGATGAACTGAGCTTCAGCAGTGACTCCAGTCGACTGTAGAAGACAAATGAGTCTGCAGAGATTAACAAGTTTAACTGGGTCGTTGCAGGATGTGACACTGAGACTCTGCTGGGGTTAAACACCCTGTTTCTGCTGTGTTTGATGGATTAATGTTGGATTTACGTGGTTCACTAAGCCGCTCCTGACCGACACTGACACAGGTGAGCGTCCTAATTCACCTGCAGGTGTTTCTCTTGTTGTGTTTTGGTTTTTAAACCAGTATTTTGAGGATCCTGAGAGCATCAGGAAGCCTCCTCTGCTCCGATGTGGTTAAACTAATATCCAGCACACTTTGTTTTCTCTTCTTGTTTTTCCTCGTCGTTGCGTTGAACTCCCACGTCTATTCCTTTATGTTTTCTGTACTGTTGTTTTGCTCCCTGATGGCCGATAGAATTAGTTTTCAGGCAGCTGCAGATATTGTTGTTATAAGTCGGGCGTGTAAAGAGAATGTCTTTTAGATTTTTCCTCCTGGGGGACCATAAACCCGGCTACAATCTTAGAAGTTATGCTTTGACTCAGTAAAAACAATTAAAGCATCAGTTTGCATCAGTCTGTTTGACTTCAGACAACTTCTAATGGAAATATGTTCAACTTACTACAGCAAGTTTGGGAGGAGAGGGACCTGAAATCCTGAAGTCAGTTCAGTTTTATATATATAGCGCAAATTTACAAACATATGTCATCTCACAGCGCTTAAATTAGTAAGGTACGAATTAACACGGAAGAACAGAAAACAGAGAAGCCAACAATCCAAAGTTGATTTTGGATTCCCTCTGAGCAACAGTCAGTGACGGTGGGAAGGAACCAAAACCCCCCTAGGACAGGAAGAGGGGGAGAAAAACCTCCGGCAGAACCAGGCTCAGGGAAGGCGGACATCTGCCTTGACTGGTTGGGTTGGGAGGAGGGAGGGATAGCTAACAGAAATCCGAAAACCCAACAATCCAGAGTTGCCTTTGGATTCCCTCTAAACAGCAATCAGCGACGGTGGGAAGGAACCAAAAACCCCCTAGGATAGGAAGAGGGGGAGAAAAACCTCCGACAGAACCAGGCTCAGGGAAGGCGGACATCTGCCTCAACCGGTTGGGTTGGGAGTAGGGATGAGGAGGGAGGGATAGCTAACAGAAATCTGAAAACCCAACAATCCAAAGTTGCGATTGGATTCACTATGAGCAGCAGTCAGTGACGGTGAGAAGGAACCAAAACCCCTCTAGGATAGGAAAAGGGGGAGAAAAACCTCCGACAGAACCAGGCTCAGGGAGGGCGGACATCTGCCTCGACCCATTGGGTTGGGAGTGGGGAAGAGGAGGGAGGAATGGCATGTCATGGTGAAGAAAAATTAAGTCATGATGCCAATTTCATGTCCTTACCTGAAACTGAATTCAGTTTTAAATCAGCTAATGCAATATATTAACGTAGTTGCATTTAATATATGACAAATACTTTGGTAATCAAGTAATCAGTTCGAGTAAGTTTTCAAGAAACAAAATGTGAAATGTCAATATTTTCTGCTTTCTTTCTTTCCTTTTTTATGACAGTAGAAAGTGATCCCTTGTCTATCGCGGGGGTTTGGTTCCAGAACCTCCCCACACTGTTATTAACCTTTCCCACACCCTTATAAACACTTCCTCTGCTCTTAAACCTTCCATCTAGAGGAACTTCTACAGTCGTGTCCGATAATGGAACTAGCAACGCAGCGATCGACTTGAAACGCCCACTTGGGAAAAACTTTGCCGCATTTCAAACACACCGACACCGAGGACGTCCGGCTGCCTACCTACCGGGAAACTGATGGTGATGTTACGGTAATCCTACAGACTGTCACCGGTTCTCTGACGGTCATTTCCAGTAAACTCTCACCGTGTGGGACCAAAGGTTCTGGCTGGCTTCCATCACCGCCGACCAATCAGAGACCGACTAGCTCAAGAGGAAGCGGCTGTAGCTGTGTTTTCCATACACCTGTCGGCTTATCTGCTGTACGCTACGTGTTTTATATACAGTTTAAAAATCCAGGATACAGTGAGACCGCGATATGGCGAGAGACTACTGTATACTTGTTTTATGTCCACCTTTATCACAATTTTTTGACATTTAGAAACCAAACGATTAACTGATTAATCAAGAAACCGATCAGTAATGAAAATAAATCTTAGCTGCAGCAGGTTTTTCTCTGTCCGTGCTTTTCTTTCACCTCTTTTTACACTTTTTGCATCGCTGTAATACAGCAGTGTTAAACACAACGATGTGTTTATTGCAGCATTATTCCCGAGTGGCTCATTCACTCATTCCTTTCTGCACGATGTTAAATGTCACTGCTGCATGAAATCCAGAGTGTTTGCAAGTAAAAGTGCAACAAGTGTGACGTCAGCGAGGGCACATTTTTGGAGAGCATGAAGCTGAATTGGTGTGTCCTGTATTTAAAGGCCATATATTGGTTTGAAAAGTGAAAAAAGCAGCGCTCCTTCTCCGTTTACTTCCACTGCTGAGGTGCCCATGAGCAAAAACTGTTGAACCTGAACTGTTCCAGTGCAGCTGCCCGGGTCAGACTGTGATTTCTGCAGCAGCTGAACTTTGAAAACTGTTTTGGAAGTCTCCGTTCGTGTCGCTCCGTGTTCTTTTTCGGTGTAAACTCAAGGTCAGCAGACGTATTAGTGGTGTGACGGCGGCCAGGAGAGCGAGGACACGTCCGGCGGCTGGCAGCCTCTCGGCCTCTCAGCTTTATAACTTTATTGATCTGGACGGAGCGCCGCAGCAGCCAGGCCTATTACAGTCCAGCCTGTCGCCGCCGTGTTTCTTTTACGGTCATTCAGCAGCAGAGGGGCAGCTCAGCGGCAGATAACGAAGTACAGCAGGAACAGATTTCACTTTCCAAAGTTTAGCTATTAGCTTCAGGGCTGAGGAGATAAATACGTTCTTGAAAGGGTGACGAAAAAATCACAAAGCAGAGAAGAACATCTGCTTATGGATGCACACAGTGTTGTAATATGTAAAATACGTCCACTGTAAGAAATTACTGTAAAACTACAGCCAAATTCTAACAGTAGTGAAAAAATCTGATGCTTTTTCAGAGATGAAAGGAGAATTAATTGTTACAGAAGGCTGCTGTCAAAACTGACCCCGAGCACAAAGCTTGACACAAACCAGACACAAAACAAAGATGAGACAAAATGAAATAAACGAGGCACAAAGTGATGCTATCCAGACACAAAATGAAATTAAGGAGGCACAAAATGATATGATAAACAAAAGAAAAGCCAGACACCAAACTGCAGCTACATCTGAAGCTGATCACAGTGGCGACACAACAACAGTACAGCATCCTGTTGGAAAGTCCGGCCACAGTTTTAGACAGTAAACCTCATGAAACTGTAATCGGATATAAAATAATTAACTGTTTAAGTAAATTACTATAAAAATATAGTAAAAAAAAAAAAAGTGGTGACCACAGCTGCTGGTATTCTACAGGTAATTTTCGTCTACAGAATTGAAAATGATTGCACAGAATGGATCCTGTATGATAATAAAATGGCATTATCACAAAGTACGGATGCAAATTTCAACTAACTAATAATCAACTGTATTATAAATCGATAATCTATTAATTGTTAGAACCTGACATGTACTGGCCACTTTTAACTGCGTGACATTTGACGGTTTAGCAGCCTGGATATCTTCAAATCTCAATTACAGCAACGATGTGCTCATTAACTACAGTGCTTTAATTAAAGAGCTCTGGTCGGAGGTCGTTAACCACCACAGAAGTCTCTGTCATGGTGCCCGTTGCTAGCTAGCTAGCTAAACTTGACTGACCACCCATAATACAAGCAGCCACCTTTTTGGGTCGCTACAGTATTAAACAAAGCAAACAACAAACTTCCATCTCGGTAAACAGCAAGCGGCTCCACCTGGTGGAACAACCAGGTACTACAGCTGATCTGTAATGTTTTCTTTGACATGCGTGACCTTTGTCTGCGGCCTGAGATGAAGCTACTGTATCTGATGTTGGCTTATTTAATTTATTTACTTACATTACATTAGCTGGCTTCATGTGTTGCATTCAAAATCTTAGTATTGATATAATATCAATGTTATGAGCAACAAGGAATTAATTAAAAAGAATGTGTCAGACTATGTTAAGCACAGTCACAAGTACAAAATATGTATTTAAAATGGTACAAACCCTCAAAATGGTATGTTAGCATCTTAAATATGCAGATTTTCCGTCCACCTCTGATCTGTGAGCCCTGCACATATAAACAGCTCATATCCTCTTCTCTGACTTGTCATGTTATGAGTTAATGTCAGCACCTTCAGCACCCTCGCTGTACATTTTCTGCTGGCTGTGCATTAAAAACTTTGGCGAGGAGTTGTGCTGTTGAATAAAGCTACAGTTTGTCAATTATAATAGTGCTTCTTCAGCAATAGCACACATCCAGTTTTGATGATGGAGGAGCAAATAAAGTGTCCCAAATGGGCTCCACTTCCCCTGGCGGTCCTGCTATCTCCTGCCGAGGTGTCTGCAGAGGAGAGTCTTGGTCCCGGCTGATAAAACTCCCCTCAGTAGCAGCCGCTGACATTCATAACAGCCTGCATTTGTTTGTTGCCCCGTGCAGCTTTAAGACATTTAACTTTGATGAGTTCAGTAGTTCTAGGAGCCTCGGTTCAGCTGCAGCAGCATTCGGTAAACAATGGAAGCTGCAGAGTAACTGGATTAATGGTACCAAAGCCTGTGATCAGCAAATATTATCCGAGCATCTAAACATTGCAGCCTTATGAGACTGTAGCTGAACATCTTATTTCATATTCAGAGGCATCTATTTGCAGCTACAACAGCTTCCACTCTTCTGGTTTCAGGCTCTCCATCAGAGTTTGTACTATGGTTCCAATGATTTGTCCCATTTATGACATCTATGATAAATCAAACCTGTCAAAATCTTATATCTGTCAGCATTTTGATCACAATCAGTCCCACTTTGCACCATTTAGATGAGGAATGCAAATGTTAAACTGTCTTCTTAACCGATGGATTAATCATCAAAATGAATGCAGTACATTCCACAGTATTGTTCATGTTCATGGAGGCATGTGTAGCCATGCACATGTGGAATTTGTGGTTAAAACATCTTCCTACTCTGCTTCAGGAATGCCGTCTTAGTAGAGTTTAATTGTCCTTGTAATCATACACTTTGGCGTGAGGTCATTAAGCATCACTTAAGTCTTTGTCATGGTGCCCGTTGCTAGCTAAAACCATAGACATACATATGTAGACGCTGCATTGACTGTGGAGGGACGTGCCTAAAGCTCTGCCATCTTGGTACAGGGCTAGCAGAGGGGGGAGTGAATGTAAGTCTATGGAGGTAAGAGGTACTCCACAATCTTAAAGTAGAATTATTCACTGAATTTTCGACCGATTTCCAAACGGTTTGGTTTGTTAAAAACGTCACACATGTAGCTTTGACACAGGATGCTTTGATGCTTTTGTTCTATTTATGTCTGCCTGTCCGTCCTCCATGTCTGATGTTTGTAACAAACAATATATGTCAACAACTGATGGATTTATGATCACTTTTATAGTGCAGACATGTCATTCCTCTATAGACATAATGCACTGTAGGGGCGAGTGGCACTGTACCAAGATGGCCGCCGCGTAGGCACGTCGGCTCCAATCGGCAGCAGCAGTCAACGCGGCGTCTACATATATATGTCTATGGCTAAAACCACCGCAATGCTCTCTGCTTTAAATATATACTGCCTGTTGTCCAAGTGACCGATTCCTTGGGTAGCTTCATTATAAAAAACAATCAATGAGTAGTATTTAGTCTCATTAAATAAGTTTAAATAAAAATGTGTTAATGGATACGGAAGAAGATGAATGGCATGTATGTCAGAAAATGTATTGTAGATCAGCTGTAATACCTGGTTGTTCCACCAGGTGGAGCCTCTTACTGTTTGATGCTGTAGAGACCAGAGGAGGTGTCACACAGACTACAGGTAGCTCATGTTATCAAGCATTGTGGGAGTTTATCTAGCAACAGGCACCATGACAACGACTTCTGTGAAGGTTAATGACTCCAACCAGGGCGAACCACAACTTGTGCTCTCTCTCTCTCTTTCCGACACCTGTGGCTTAGTTTAGTGACGACGTGATCACTTAATCCTGATCTGTGACATCAGCTCAAGACAGCCCTAGTAAAAATAATTTTAGGCGAGACAGGCA
Source organism: Dascyllus trimaculatus (assembly GCA_024666655.1). NCBI lineage: Eukaryota > Metazoa > Chordata > Actinopteri > Pomacentridae > Dascyllus > Dascyllus trimaculatus. The sequence continues at coordinate 32,367,892 of CM045453.1, forward strand.
TGATGTTTATTTTTGGATGGTGAGCTGTTTTAAATGTTGCTGCGAGGTGGAAATGTGAGACCACGTCATTTCTGTTTTCTTAAAGGATGATCCAGTTTATCCCAAGTTATAAGATAAGAAAGATTAAAGGGAAAAAAAGGGGCACCATGACAAAGACTCCTGTGGCGATTAATGGCCTCCAGCATGTGAGTCCAGCGTTGTAACAGCCACACAGCTCAAGAAATCAAGCCAGCTTTGCAGCAAATGTTGCATGTTTGTGATTGAAAGTAGCTTAATCTGTATATGAAGTATTTTACATTTGACTTCACTCTTTTTTTAACAAGTAATCGATGATAGATTGATGATTTTGCCAACTGTGTGACCATCCTTAGTCACTGTGGCAGGTAACAGGTAATCCTTGTTCACTCCAGATCCATTTTAAGTGAGCAGAAGTTAACCAGACGGTACATAAACGCCTCAAATTGTGAATCAAACAGGTCCAGTGTTTTACTTAATTCAATCTGGTCTGTACTGTGTGGTCGAACTGGGCTGTTTATTCATGACAGTGGAGGAAAGTTAACCTTTGATTTGTGGCTGAAATCTGCTTCCTTTGGAGCTCTTGAATGAATCCCTCGGAGCACTTTCTTGTAAATAGATGGAAATATATGACTTGGCCTCTTGCTTTTCCCTCGCAGCCGTTCCCTGTTGACTTTCCTTCTCTTCTCTGTTGTTCTTTGCTTGTCTTTTTGGGGTTCAAGTGCCTGAAACCGCCTGTTTGATTGAGTGGAATTGAACTTTTTTTTTTTTTTAAACTTGTTTGTTTTCACATCGAATCATTCCGCCTCATCTGCACATCTTCCTCGCCCGTCGATGCACACGCGAGTTATGGCTGAGGGTGAAATTGGGATGTTTCTGCCGCCGCGTTGGGCGTTTATTGTTTTTTGCCTCGTTGCTTTTTACAATTGCTCTTTGACATATTCTCCCACTCGAGCCTGACTGACGGCGCAGGCAATAAAACGCCAACCGGCTGCTGTTTCGGCGGCCGCTATTGGATTTGCGCGGAGAAGTGTTGTCTTTGTGAAACGGAAAATGGACAAACGCGAAACTTCTGCCGCTTTTCTGATTAGTTTCAAGGATCTCAATGATGTCTGCGGCAAGTTGGAGCCTTTATTCTCTGTGGATTGTTTTCCTTTACCTACACTTGTATATTGAATAATCCAGTTCCCTGACATGTTAAATGAGCAGTCCTCTGTCTTTGGATTGATTTTTTTTAATGAGAAATCTCGGAGGAACCAGTTTGTTCTAACTTTCTTCAGTGCTGGAGGTCATTAATCGCCACGGGAGCCTCTGTCATGGTGCCCCGTCGCTAGTTTATCTGCTTCATTACACCCTTATCCTCCTAAATCTTCCTTATCGTATGACTTCGGACACACTGGACCATCCTTTACAAAGGAAAAGGTGGTCCCACATTTCCCTTCCATGTGACTGTTCACAAAAACAGCCATTAAGCCTGGGGTTTTTACCATATTTTAACATTTAAAGGGTTTTTCCCGGCTCAGAATGGACCTTTACTGAGGCGACACAGCAGAGATAATGAATAAATTAGTAGAAATAGATGCATTTCCCTCTTATTTCTGGGCATCTGATGAACAAAATGTCCAAAAATCTTGCCTAAATAGCACCTTGATTGAAAAAATCTGATGAAAAACATTCTTTGGTTCTCACTTAAACCTCTTTGCAGGAAAAAGCCGGATGGTATTAACTATTCTGCATATTCCCTTCCACGTATTTTCTCTGAGCTCAGATTCCCTTTTCTCTTTTATTTGCACGGTGTTATTTTCATTCCAGCCTCCTGAAGACTTTTCTAATTAGTTCACAGCTTTTCCCAACAGTTGCTGCCAAAGTGTTCCGGCTTCGCTCCGCTTTTCTGTTCGGTTTTGCTGAAGGTAACCGTTTCTTTTCTCACAATTAAGAACAAGTTTGCGTTGGATTTTCCCTCCGTCTTTTATTTTTAAATGTGAATCGGAGCCAGCGGTGATAATATTTCTCCGGGCAGATCTTTATGGGAGTGTTTATGTCTGCGTTTCAGCGATAGACCAAACACTCGCCTTGCCAAAATAAATTTTCTTGGCATTTCATTATCATTTAATTGGCAGCAGAGCTCTCTTCTATAAATACGCGTTCATTATTTAACAGCAGTCCGGATGTGTTTGTGTCTGTATTTAAGAAAGCACATAAAAATAAGAACCTCACTTCTTAAGCTTTATTAAAGTAGAAGCTTCGGCCTCTGTGCTTTTCATAAATATTTACTGGCGGCCTGAGAATGTATTTAGAAAATGATAATGAGTAAAACTAAGCTGAGGGTTGTGGACGCCTCAAATCAAATGTGTTTCAGCGGAGGAACTGAATCCATGAGAGAACCGCACAGCCGAGTTCATCCGAGTGAATGAAAACGAACTCATCGGGAAGGAAAACCAAAGTGAAACGACTGAAAGAGTAATTTAATCAACGGTCAAAGCTGCAACCTTTAGCTCCTCGATGGAAATCTGAAGTCAGAGCGTCGATTCTGAGGCAGCTCGGCCTGTTTTCAGAATAAACATCCAGCATCTGATGCGGGAAACACGACAGGAAGACGCTTCAGCTGTGATTCATAGCTAAAGTTTGTAGCCGCACAGACAACTCGGATGTTAACCGTGCAGGGGAACGGGGCGGATTAATGAAGTGTACAAAAAAAAAATTAAAAAGGAAAGTTTTCTGTGAGCACGAGAAAGTTTCACATGTGCACAAGAATCTTCTGCCAGTGTCCCTTTAGGGGTTCTGTAAAATCTGGCCACAAGGGTGACGAAATAAAATGTGTTAAAATGATTGAATACTGGAACTTTCTTTGTTGAACAAACTGTGAAAAATATGTCAAATATCGGTAAAATTCTGATATTTAAATACGGCAAAAATGGTACAACTTCATGGTAAAACATAAATAAAAATTGTAAAAACTGTGTAAAATATTTATGATTTTTCAAAACTTAATAAACGTGATTTTTCTTTTAAATAAAGTAAAACATCTGTAAAATAATGATATTCTTAGTAGATTTAGTAGATAGAACAAAACAGAATATTTTTATTGAAGGGGGAAATTCACTTGTAACATCCAAAGAAATATAAGAAATAAATACAAGAAAAATAGCAATAATTAAGTAATGAAATAAAATAAGTATAAAGTGAAATAGAAAATGAACTACTGAAAGTAGAAATGCTGAAATACTACTGTCAAACATTTAACATTAAACTGTGAATAACATGAACATATGATAAAAAATCTTTTTACATTTGACTGTGAAATAACACTGTTTTTACTGTATTTAAATCTGCTAAAAACATAATTATTTTACAGATATTTGCCATGATTTAAAAAAAAAAAGTATGTATATTGAGGATTTTTAAAAAATTTAAATAATGTTTTTACAATTTCAAGCCTTCAGCTCCTGTATTTTTACATTTAGCTGTAAAATGACTCTATTTTTCCTTTATTAAAATCAGCTAAAATACCATTATTTTACAGATATTTGCCAATTTTTTAAAAAAAAAATTATATATATTAGAGATTTAAAAATTAGAAGTAAAGCTTTTTATAGTTTCAATCTAAAGCCCCTGTAGTTTTTTGTTCAACCGTAAAATTACCCTATTTTTACTGTGTTTAAGTCAGCGAAAATGTCATTATTTAACAGATAATTGCCCATTTTTAAGAGACAAAATATGTATTTTAAGGATTCAAAAAATCTTGAATAATGTTTTAAACTTTTTCAGCCTTCAGTCCCTGTAGTTTTTTGCTCGACTGTAAAATTACACTATTTTTTACTGTATTTAAATCTGCTAAAATCTCATTATTTTACAGTTATTTGCCTTTTGTTTCAATCATGTATGTTACGGATTTTAAAGATTATAAATAATGTTTTTAATAGTTTCAACCTCCAGGCCCTGGATTTTTACAATTGATCCTGAAATTACACTAGTTTTACCGTATTTAAGTCTGCTAAAATATCTGTATTTTACAGATATTCGCTATTATTTGAAAGAAAATTTATGTATATTGAGGATTTTAAAAATTGTAAATGTTTTTATAATTTCAAGCCTCCAGCTCCTGTATTTTTACATTTAGCTGTAAAATGACTCTATTTTTCCTTTATTAAAATCAGCTAAAATAACATTATTTTGCAGATATTTGTCAATTTTTGAAAGAAAAATTATATATATTAGAGGTTTTAAAAATTAGAAGTAAAGCTTTTTATAGTTTCAATCTTCAGCCCCTGCAGTTTTTTGTTTGACCGTAAAATTACCCTAATTTTACTGTGTTTAAGTCAGCGAAAATGTCATTATTTAACAAACAATTGCCAATTTTAAAAAGAAAAAAATATGTATTTAAAGGATTTAAAACATCTTGAATTATGTTTTAAACTTTTTCATCCTCCATGTAGTTTTTGTTCGACTATAAAGTTACACTATTTTTATTATATTTAAATCTGCTAAAATGTTATTATTTTACATTTATTCACCAATTAAAAAAAAAAAATCATGTATGTTACGGATTTTAAAGATTATAAATAATGCTTTTAATAGTTTCAACCTCCAGGCCCTGGATTTTTACAATTGATCCTGAAATTACTCTATTTTTACAGTATTTAAGTCTGCTAAAATATCTGTATTTTACACATATTTACATATTACACATATAATTTAAAAGAAAATGTATGCATATTGAGGATTTAAAAAATTATAAATAATGATCCTGAATTTGCGCTATTTTAACTGTATTTAAATCTGCTAAAATATCTTTATTTTACACATATTTGCTCTAGTTTTCACAGTTTTGGTGCATTACATTATTCCACAGCTCATTAAATATTTCAATCAAAGGGTTCTTAAATGAGACTGAGGTAGAAAACTTGATTGAAGAGCAGAAAAGCTCCGTTCCTCCTGTTCCCTGAGCTCCTTCCGGTCAGTTCAGAGTCGTGCACTGGAAGCTCTGCGGTCGTTATCAGCTGAGACCTGAGCTCAGATCAGCAGAGCGTCTTCCTCCATCGTTTGAGGGTGAAGCGCTGAATTACCATGACGCTCACGGAGCCGCCGGGGCTCCTCGGGGGGGCATTAGCACACAAAAGCAAAGCCGAGCGGCACATCAGGCCGCCGTTATTGCTTCTGGAGTTCATTTTGTGCACAGATGAAGAATGAAGGATTGCCCTGACATTTACAGCACACGTCCTGCTGCGGCAGAGTCGGGAGAGAAGCCCTGGGTTGTTTTTTTTTTTAGCATTTATTAAGTTATCCGTGCTAATTTGGAAGATTGAGGCTGAAATCCCACATTAGGACTCATTTCTGGGAGGTTTGTTCTGCAGAATACAGATCCAGAGGGGCTGAGTCGACTTTAAACCCTGAAACGTTCGAGTCAGCCGGATTCTGACTGGTGGTTTAGTGGTTAAACTGGTTTATCTGAGCCGCTGCATCATGTCCTGGGTGTAGAGGAGGTGTAGGTGGACAGGAAGAGTCACTCACAGGTAGAAAGCCTGCAGTTAAAGGCTGCAGCTGAACTAAACGTGACCACAAACTCATGAGGTTTTGCATCTTATTACCTCCACCAAGGAGGTTATGTGATGGCCGACGTTGGTTTGTTTGTTTGTTTGTTTGTTTGTGTGCAAAATAACTTGAAAAGTTATGGATGGATTTGGATGATTTTTTCAGGAAATGTGTGAAATAAGACAAGGAACAAATGATAAACTTTTGGGACTGATCTGGATCACCGTTTGAATCCAGGATTTATTTTAATGTAAGGATACTTTGTCATTGGGAGATTGTGTTGGGGGTGGACTGAAGCTGCTTGGTGGAGGTCTGTGCTCTCTGAGTGCTTTTCTACTTTTATTTTTATCTACCCAAAGTTGAAACTCTGTGCTTTTGTAAAGCATTTTGAGTTTTTGACACTGGAGCCTGACACGGGAGTTAGAACCACGGCGTCGTTCTAAAGCCTCAGCGGTGCTCGGCAACACTCGGCGGCACTCGGCGGCACTCGGCGGCGCTCGGCGGCGGCGCACAGGACTATTCCAATGTCAACATTATTATCCAAATACCACCACAACCAACCAATATCCAGATATTCCTATATTGGGGACCAGCCCTAATATTAGGTTTGTAAAGCAGCTAAGCTACCATACTGTTGGTTAGCTAACTTAGCCACTCTAGGCTACTTGGAACTACACCGTACTTGGCCTTAAGGTCAGCCTTATTATTACCTCCACCAAGGAGGTTATGTTTTTGCTGGTGTTGGTTTGTTTGTTTGTCTTCAAAATAACTCAAACTCATGGACGGATTTGGATGAATTTTTCAGGAAATGTGTGAAATAAGACAAGGAAGAAATGATGAAGTTTTGGGACTGATCCGGATCACCGTCTGGATCCAGAACTTTTTTTAATTTAAGGATATTTTGTCATTGGGAGGTTGTGTTGGGGGTGGACTGAAGCTGCTTGGTGGAGGTCTGAAGCTGCTTGGTGGAGGTTGCCGTTCTCTGAGTAATGTTCTCTTTTGAATCTTTATCAGTCAATTCTGTCTTAATACTTGCATTTATAAAACACTCAACTCTAACAACTGTGAGGAAACGTTGGTTTTGTTGGGTTCTCTGTATAAAAGTCCTCACCTCCCTTAGTCAAGTGTGTTAGGATGATGCTGTAAATTGGTGCCATATGATTAAAACGTCAGTATATGTAGAATAAAATCTGTCAGAAACGACATGAAAACTCCTCAGTGACACTTTTGAGACGTTAAACTCTTAAGTATCGAGGATTAATAAGATTGGTAAAAACTTTTTCAACAACTGAACATGTTAAACTTCATGTAAAGGAAATTCTTTAGATCTGTCGGTGAGTAAAAAACGTCCACATGTGCATCAAACATCTGTGTTTTACAAATGGTTGTTTAACCGAATCTATTTTCGTTCACTTTCTGACTAAAACTTGTAATTTCCATCCAGATATCTCATTAAAATCCCTCTACTGGTCCCTGAAAGTCGACTCTCAACACTGCTTTACTCTCCTGCCCACTTCCAGGTCCCTGTTAATATTTCACCTGTTAAAAAGCTGCACACTCTATTTTATTTTCACTATAACTGGAGTTTCTTGCTCTGTGTAATTTCCCATCATTTCTAATCGTTATCTGCCCGAGTGCCTGAACACCACGGCGTGTTTTTCTGTCCGTGGCTGCAGCAGCTCTTATTTATAACTCGCTTTCTTGGCAGCGAACCTGCAGCCGTCTGACAGTTTGGTGGATCCCGACCTTGAGATCTGCTTCGCTCATCGGTTTTCTGGTGCGCAGAAAACACAGGTGGGAGGTTCGCTGGCGACACGAGGCGGCAGAAAGATGGGAGCCGGTGTGTTTTTTAGGTGGAAGATCTCAGAACCAGGGTTGTTTCTGGCTGCTGCCGCTCGACGACGGTCTCGCTGTTAAATTGTATACAGTTACTATAGCAACCAGAGCGCTGCGTTCTGCATCCTGGGCTCTGATTGGCTCAGCGGCCGCAGCATCAGCCTCCTCTGTCTCCCGTGTAAAGCAGCATTCAGCATCTGGCCTTGACCGCTGCTTACCATTTCAGGAAAGGTGGAACTCCTCGACGTGTTAAAGGAAGGGAGAAACTATACGGCTGTACCCATGTAGAATTTTATATGTTGCTAAAATTACGTAGGTTTAAGAGTGTAGGAAGTGTTTATAAGAGTTGGGGAAAGGTTAATAACGGTGTGAGGGGGGTTTATAAAGCCCTAATAAGTATATAATCATTATTATAAGGTTGCTACTTCGCTGATTTCTATCGTGGGGGGTTCTGGAACCTAACCCCCGCGATAGATGAGAGACCACTGTAATGCTTCAGATGTAGGAGTAGGTGTGTTGAAATATGAATTAAAGACGTGCATTTGACCGGAAAATACTGGTTAGATTAGATTAGATTAGATTATACTTTATTAATCCCACAACGGGGAAATTTCCTCGTTACAGCAGCAGAGAAAAAGCAGAAAAACACACAACATACCCTATACATAAAAAAGAAAATCAACAATCTACTATAAAGAAACATTTTAAATATACAATAAGATACAACAGTAAGTGAAGTATGAATATGAAAGTAATATTTAACAAGGAAAATTGAATAAATAATATTGCACATGGTGATAGTACGATGAATAGTGCAAAAAAAGCTACAGCACGTTCAGTTTGTGTTAGTGTTAGGAAAACACTGGCTATCGGTGATTTAAAACCTCTCGGCGGCTGGTCTTCTTGTCAAAACCACCTCAAACGAGATAGAATCATGACCCAAACCAGAATTTACTGAGACGAAACCAAGGCTAGAAGGAGTTCAGACCAAAACCAGACCAGTACCAGTCCCACCCTGCACAGTCTAACAGGTCACACCGCCTTGTAGACGCCCGATCCTGTCAGATCTTGGAAGCTAAGCAGGGTTAAGCCTGGTCAGTACCTGGATGGGAGACCGTGAGGGAACACCACCTGGGTGGATGCAGTGAGAGAGTGAGTGGTTGGTGGTCGGAGGGGCCGATGGTGCAGACTGGTCTCCGTCAGTCTACCCCAGGACAGCTGTGGCTACATACGGAGCTACCACCATCGGAGTGAATGAATAATGCAATGTAAAGCATCTTTGAGTGTCTAGAAAAGCGCTATATAAAACCAACGCATTATTATTAACATAAAACCTGGAGATTTCACACCATTGTTACTCTAATTTCAGTTTTTTATCTGCTAATAGCTGCATAATTTCACACATATTTACTGTTATTTTCCCTGTTTTGTTTCAGTTTTTGAAAGTTACAGCATTCCATTATTTTTTTAAGCTTTTCTTCTGGCACTATTTTTTCCCCCAGTGTATATTCGGCTTTTTATTTTTGCAGTAAAAGCGAAAAATGACCATTAATAAACCTACAGATCTCTAATGTGGACATTATTTTTTAGTATTGGCCTGATTTTGTTCCAATTAACGTGCAAATTATCACTTTTTATTGATGATTTTACTTATTATCTGTAATTAAAAATATTATATTACAATAATTATGATTATAAAACAGGGAAAACCTATAAAATAACAGACGATTCTTCAAAAAAAAAATTAAAAACTATTAAATTAAAAATTAATTTTGCGGTAAGTCAAAACCATTGCTGTGATTTTAATTTTTAATTTTTTGCATTTGTTAGAATTTTAATAAATAAATGCTGGATTTTAAATCATTTTATTTTATTTTTTATGTATTTATATTTAACATTATTTTTTAGTACTGGCCTGTTTTGCTCCAGTTAACGTGTAAATTATCATTTTTTATTGATGATTTTACTCATTATCTGTAATTTAAAAATATTATATTGCAATAATTATGATTGTAAAACAGGGAAAACATGTAAAATAACAGAGAATTGTTGATAAAAAAAATTAAAAATTGTTTAAAAAAAATAAATTTTGCAGTATGCGAAAATCATTGTGATTTTTTTATTTTTTATTTTTTGCATTTGTTGGAATTTTAATAAATAATTCCAAAATATACACATTTCTTCAGGCACCATTGCTGCTGGATTTTAAGTTGTTTAATTTTTTTTTTTTTTTTAAGTATATTCATTTTTTTTGTGTTTTTTTATTGCCGTACACCTGTAGCTGGTGTTGCTTCACATTTCCCAGGTGTTTTCCTGCTTCAGCCTCATTAACACACTTGAAGGCGTCTTTCCTGCCTCCTGTCTCTGCTTTCATGACACACTGAGCAGGTATGATTTCTTCCTTCCCACCTGGACACTGTGAACCTGCAGGTGTGACTCTGTCAGGCCTCCTGCAGGTCTTCTGCACGCGCTCAGTGGGGTTTTCCTCCTGACATGGCTGCTCTGCTCCCTTATCAAGGTGACTTCCAGTGTTTAATTTCCCTGCTGGATCAGGCGTCTTGTTCCTGTCACTTACATCATGTTTCCTCTCCTCAGTGCCGAATCCTCGATTAAAATCAAGGTTTTTTAATTGCACACGTTTCACTTCTGTGGAAAACCAGAAAGGAAACGTGAGAGGAGTCCAGCAGCAGCAGCAGCGTCGTTATCAGGCCTCAGCACGGAGCTGAATGAAACTAATTAAGCTGTCGGACAATATTTCCTGTGATCACTGTGGAAATCAAATCCCACCGTGGCAAATTACTCCGTCACTGTGTGTCCACTAAAGCTCGACGCTCACATCCGCTCAGCTCCTCGTAGATGTGGAGGTCAGGATGGTCAGGAGCCACCAGGACGACAGCAGCTTATGAACCTGGACGCTCGAGAACAATCACATAAAAGTCACTGAGACCTCCAACTGTGAAGGTCCAGGTAGAAAAAAGAGCATGGAGGAGGTCCAGGTGAGCTGTGGCTGCAGGGAAACAGACACTAACGACTCCACAAAATTCACAGAGTTTAAATACACAAAATAGCAGCAGTGTACAGATGTTGGCTGTAATTTAAAAAAAAAATTACATATATTATAGAGTAAAAATGATCAGTGATTTATCAGTTATTTTACAGTTTTATTAAATTGGATAATATCTAATAACATCAGAAAAAAAGGATTAGTTTACATGTTCACTGCGAAAATGCTCACATTAAAAAAATCTGTTTTTTTTTTATAAATAATATATTTTATATAGATTTAAATCATCAAAAATATTACTATTGCATAGCTATTTGCCATCATTTGAAATAAAAAAATTCATATATTATGGACTAAAAGTTATAAATATTTTGCTAGTTGTTTTACAGTTTTATTAAATTGGATAATATCTAATAATACATCAGAAAAAAATATTAATCTACATGTTCACTGTAAAAATGTTCACATTAAAAATCTGTATTTTTACAAATAATAATAAATTTATTTCACATTATTTAAATACACAGAAATACCATTATTGTACAGGTATTTGTTATAATTTTAAAGAAAAAAATACATGTATTATAGAGTAAAAATTGTAAATATTTATGAGTTATTTTACAGTTTTGTTAAATGAGATCATTTCTAACAATACATCAGAAAAAATATAAATTAACATATTCACTGTAAGAATGTTCACATTTTAAAAATCTGTATTTTTATAAATTAATTTTATAAATTAGATTTTTTAAAAGTACATAAATCAGCAAAAATATTATTATTTTACTGGTATTTGCTAAAATTTAAAAGAAAAAATTACATATATTTTAGTGTAAAAGTTATAAATATTTTCCTAGTTATTTTAGTTTAGTTAAATCAAATAATATCTAATAATACATCAGAAAAAAGGTATTAATTTACATGTTCACCATAAAAACACTAAATAATGCCCATTAAAAATCTGCATTTTTACAAATAGTAATTTGAATTTTTTCACAGTATTTAAATCAGCAAAAATATTATTGTACAGCTCTTTGCTGTAATTTGAAAGAAAAAAAATACTTTTATCGTAAATATTTTACTAGTTATTTTCCTTTTTTTGAAATAGAATAATTTCTAATAATACACCAGAAAAAAACAATATTTATCTACACGTTCACTGTAAAAATGTCCACATTAAACAATCTGTATTTTTAGAAATGGTAATAGATGATTTTTTTACAGTATTTAAATGCACAAAGATAACATTGTTGGACAGCTGTTTGCTGTCATTTGAAAGAAAAAATACATATATTATAGTGTAACAATTGTAAATATTTTACTAGTTATTTTACATTTTTATTAAATGGAATAATATCTAATAATACATCAGAAAAAATATTAATTTACATGTTGACTGTAGAAACACTTTAAATAATGTCCACATTAAAAAATTGTATTTTTATAAATAATGTTTTGATTTTTTTTTTTACAATGAGCATAGAATTATACCATTTCACTGTATTTAAATCAGCAATAACATTATTATTTTACAGATATCCACTATTATTTTCACAGTTTTCCCATCTTTCTACATTTCTTTCCAACATCTTTGCTGCCAGATTTTTTTTAAACATGATTTTTTTTTCAAACTCCTTTGGTTTCACTTCTTTACATGTAAAAGTGCCACCTTCTTCAGCATCAGTGTGAATATAGAACGCCGTGTGTCATTAAGACCTCAAACAAACAGATGCTTTACCTGTTTAATCCTTTAACACAGAAAACAGTGAGGTTTATTTTTTATTCTAGAGCCACAAAAACGGTAAAAAGAGGTTTTCCCTGGGTGCATGAACGTCTTCTAAAGAGCCACTGTGCAGCAGCCTGGTGTTGTTTATAAGTAATTTAACTTAGTCATGTTTTATTTAAATAAAACTTAAAAAATCACCAGAATTACAGCATTTATTCGCTGTAAAAACGGAAAGAAACACCGGATTTTCAGCTTTCCGATGGTCCTTGAACGCATCGTGTATATATATGTATACACAGTGCATGTCTGTAATTTTTAAAAAATAAAAGAGGAAACTACCATTTATAAAAATACAGATTCTGGATGTGGACATTTAATATTATTATTATTATTTTACAGTTTCGGCCTAATGTTGTCATTTTTTTGGGTTTCTTTTGCTTTTATCATGATTTTATTTGTCATCTTTAGTTACTTTAAAACAGGGAAAACCTATAAAAAAAACAATACATAGCTAAAAGAAAAAAAAAGGGACACTGTAGTGAAGTATTTTTGCCTTTATTAGAATATTAATCAGGCATTTAAACGTATCTAACAGTGAGGGTCTGTGGGAGGATCTTAACCATGATTCTGGGGTTTCTTTCTGTACTTTCATTTCTACATCTCGGCTCCTCCTGCGACCGTTTCCTGCTTTATTTAAACTCCAGCGAAGGCCTTCAGTGGGATTCAGAGTTAAAGCTGTGAAGTTTAATTAGAGCTGGACGTGGATCTTCGTTCCAGGATGCTCCGTCAGCTCTGCTCCGGACCTCCGAGGCTCTGAGGGGGGCGGTATTCTGCTTTAGTGGACACAAAATGAAGGGTGATTTGTTAAAGCTGGACTCGGGGCTTTATCTCCCCTCTGGGCGGCGTCTTTAATTCGTGCTGCTGAGTTGAGTTTTCCTTCTGTTGACTTCAGTTCTGCTAAACTCCTCCCTGTTGTTTGAACAAACACTGATCTTACAGCCGACACTGAATAGTTCATGATAAATTACTATTAAATAGACGCGGCGTCTTGTAAAGGCTGCTGCAGGTTCTTGTTTGTAGTGTTGAGATTCAAAAAGCTAAATTTAGTATATTGATTTATCAGTTATCAGTTCAGGATTCCTGCTTTGCTCTGATTGGGCTCTTCTGGAATGTTTCTTAACAGTTTAGCTGTAACCTTTATTTTTTGTGAACATTTTACTGTCATTTCACAGATTTATCTCGTCTTGTTCAGCTATAAATGATGTTTAAAATATTAATATTAATGTATAAATGAAAATAAAATATTAATTTACGTGGCACAAAAATTACATGCATTTAAATGAATAACGTGAAATATATTAAAGATAAATAAACGCAGGAAAGAAGTCATTAATTTACAGATATTTGCTGTTATTTTATTTTTAATTTTTAGTTTTTTTCCACAGCAAATTAAAAATAAATTTAAAAAATAAAATAAAAGGGTTAAAATAACCCCAATAAAACAACCCTGACCCTACAATAATCCTTTATTTAAATCACAAGGCTGAAAAATACGGTTTGTTCCACATCTCGTCTTAGATTCAGCTTTGATTTCCACATTTAAACTGTTTTTAGTCATTTTAGAAAACGACTGTCGTTTTGGACGACTATTGAGTTGCCTTGGACAATTTAGTCAAATTGGACAATTACTGGGTCATTTTGGACAATTATTGAGCCAATTTGGACAATTATTGAGTCACTTCAGACAGTTATTAAGTCATTTTAGGCAAACGAGTCATTTTATACCATTACTGAGTCATTTTGAACAATTAATGAGTCATTTTAGGCCATTTTTGAGTCATTTTAGACAGTTATTGGATCGTTTTAGATAATTGCTGAGTTGTTTTAGACGATTATTGAGTTGTCTTGGACAATTAAGTCAAATTAAACAATTACTGAGTCATTTTGGACAATAATTGAGCCAATTTGGATAGTTATTGAGTCATTTTAGGCAAATGAGTCATTACTGAGTCATTTTTGACCATTTTTGAGTCATTTTGGACAGTTATTGTATCATTTTAGACTATTACTAAGTTGTTTTGGACAATTATTGAGTTATTTTGGACAATTAAGTCATTTTAGACAATTGAGTCATTTTAGACAATTAAGTCGTTTTAGACCATTATTCAGTCGTTTTAAACAATTACTGAGTCATTTTAGACGACTATTGAGTCACTTTGGACAGTTATTAAGTCATTTTAAGCAAACGAGTCATTTTAGACCATTACTGAGTCATTTTAAATAGTTACTGAGTCATTTTGGACAATAATTGAGCCACTTTGGACAATTATTAAGCCAATTTTGACAAATATGGAGTCATTTTGGACAATTATTGAGTTGTCTTAGACAATTAAGGCATTTTGGACCATTATTGAGTCATGTTAGACAGTTAGTGAGCCATTTTAGACGACTATTGAGTCATTTCGGACAATTATTAAGTCAGCTTGGACAAATATGGAGTTTTCTTGTACATTTAGGTCATTTTGAACAAGTACGGAGTGATGTTGGACAATTATCGAGTCATTTCAGGCAACTTTTAAGTTATTTAATACAACATTTGAGTCATTTTAGTCATGAAGCCCTTCTATCCCTTCTTTCTTGCTTCTTCTTCCTCCTCTCCATCCTCGGAGCTCAAATGAAGCCTCAGGGAGGCAGCAGATAAAAGCGACTCCTTGTAAGCTCGTATATCAGCTCGGACAGGCAGGATTTCCTCCGTCTTGCTCTGGAGGATGCTGCTGTGGAGAAGCCAGTGACACCAGTGAGTCTTTCCCAGTAGCTCCCAGTAAACCTCCCCCAGGGCCTCGTCTTCCTTCCTCCAGCATCTTCATTATAAGTGTGTTTACTCCAGCCGAGGTAATGGGCTGCTCCTATTGGCCGGAGCCTCTGCAGAGGGTAATCCTCGGGGACCTATCAGAGCTCAGCGCCGTCTGGGGAGCGCCGGCTGAATGTACTGATGCACTCTGGGTAGTCCGCTGGGAACTTCCTGCTTTCAGTGCAGGTGTGTTGGCTGCTGGGAAAAGCTGCAGAGACTCTTCTAAAGCTCTTTTTCTTTCTTCCACTGCAGCTTCACAGTTCATTACTGGAAGGACCAAAAAAAAAAAAGACGTGTCAGGAAGTGGGAAGGAAGAAAGGCATGCTGGGAGGTAGAGGGAACGGCTGGAGGCTGACTGAGTAGAGTAGAGGGTTGGTCAGTAATTGGTGGGCAGGCAGGAGAATTAAAGGAAAGTCAGAAAGAAACAGTCCGAGTGTTGGTTTCTGCTGCTTCTCCATTGAAATACATCACTTAGATGCTGCTGTGTCGTGTTTCTGGTTTCATTTTGGGCAGGTTTTGAATAATTTGGGACATTTTTTAGTTCCTTTAGGCAAGTTTAGTCTTTTCGGACAATTTCTAAGTCATTTTTGATGATTATTGATTCAATTTGCACAAATAATTTTGGACAATTTGATTAATTTTGGTCAGGCTTTGAATAATTTGGGATTTTTAGGGTCGTTTTGGGCTAGTTTTGTCATTTTGGAAAAATATTGAGTCATTTTAGAAAATGTTCAATTGATTTTGGGCAGATTTTGTCACTTTGGATTATTAAGGAGTCATTTTAGATTCATATTAATTCATTCTGGACAATTATTATATAATTTTGAATCATTATTGAATCATTTTGGACAATTATTGAGTCATTTTAGACGATTATTGAGTGACATTGAACAGCTATTGAGTCGTTTTAGATGATTGTTTAGTCGTTTCGGATAATTATTGCGTCAATTTTTATGGTTATTGAGTCACTTTGCAGAATTAATTTTGGACAATTTGATTAATTTTGTTCAGGCTTTGAATAATTTGGGATTTTTAGTGCACGTTTTGTCATTTTAGACAACGTTTGAGTCATTTTGGACAATGTTTCATTCATTTTGGGAAGGTTTTGTCACTTTTGTCATTTTTGTCATTTTAGATTGATGTTAAGTCAGTTTGGACAATTACTGAATAATTTTCGATCATTATTGAATCATTTAGGACAATTTTTGAGTCATTTTTGATGATTATTGAGTCAATTTTCACAATTCATTTTGGACAATTTGATTAATTTTGGGCAGGCTTTGAATAATTTGGGATTTTCTTGTTTGTTTTTGTGCGAGTTTTCATCATTTTGTACAATTTTTGAGTCATTTTGGACAAATATTGAGTAATTTTAGACCATTTAGTCAATTTGCACAAGTCATTTTGGACAGTGTGATTCATTTTGAGCAGATTTTCAGTAATTTTTAAAGTTTTTATTGTTGTTTTAGGCAGTTTTTGTCTTTCAGGCAATTGTTGAGTCACTTTAGATGATTATTAAGTGAATTAGGACAATTATTACATAATTGTGGATCATTACTGAGTCAGTAGATAATTCTTGAGCCATTTTGGAGAAATATTGATTAATTTTAGTCCATTTGCACAAGTCATTTTTGACAGTTTGGTTAATATCGGGTAGGTTTTAAATAATTTTGGAAATTCTTTTGGTTGTTTTGGACCAATTTTGTCCTTTTAGACAATTATTGAGTCATTTTAGACGACGTTTGAGTCATATTGGACAATGTTTAATTAATTTTGTGCAGGTTTGGTCATTTTGGACAATTATTGACTCACTTTGGACTATTACTGAATCATTTTAGACAATTATTGAATCATTTTAGACGATTATTGAGTCATATTGGAGAGTTATTGAGTCATTCTAGACAGTTGTTGCATGACTTTGGACAATTATTGAGTCATTTAGGCAACTTTTGAGTCGTTTTAGACTGTTATTGAGTCATTTTATGAACTTACTTTGATGCACATTAAATAAAAAAGCAAATAAAACCCGGATGTGACTGCAGGGCGACCAGGGGATATGATTGGCTGTTTTTAAGCCAATAAAGGAGCATGTTTTAGCTTTTGTTTCCATGCAACCAGACGCATAAGCTAAACTTACCAAGGTCCAGTGTTCGTTGTGTGAGAGCTACAGTCATATTTGTCTGCATATTTCCACTGGACTGTTCCTTTAGCAGCTGTCAGAACTTTAATATTAAGTCTTCAGGACTCTTGGAGACTTCATGCTTCGTTGGCAGAGATGTGAGCAGCTCAGGTTCAGGTTTGTTGGCTCTAAAACACAAAGTAAATCTCGCTGGCGAACCGACTGCCGAGGTTAGAACTCGTCTCACCGAGTCGAGCTCTGCTGCTGCCAAAGACTCTGGAGAGACGCCTGCAGGATTATTTTAGGTGTTATTTATTTTATTACTCGTGATAATGGACGTAGAAACTGCCATTTATTCAAGGAGTATCACATCAAATCCACACCTGAAGTCATTTAGGATGCAACTTTCCAACATAACATGATAAAATACAAGAAAAACTGCAGTATTGTAGCAGAAAGACACATAAAAACACATAAACTAGTCTTTTAGAAGTACAGGTTTTTTGGTCATTTTGCTTCTTTTTGTGGCTGTATTTGGGTCTTTTTGCAGAGAATATTTGTGTTTTGCAGAGATTTAGTAGTTTTGTGGTGATTTTATGTCTTTTTGTGGAGGTTTTGCTTCTTTTTGTGCTTATTTTGGGTCTTTTTTGGCCCATTTTGTTGGGTTTTTTGGTGTTTTTGTTTCTCTATGTGCTTATGTTTGATCTTTTTTGGTCTATTTTGGGTCATTTTTTAGTTTTTCTCTTGGTAATTTTGACTCTTTCTGCAGTTGATTTTACATCTTCTCTGCATTTTGGGAAGTTTTTGTCATTTCGTGAAAGTTTTGCTCTCTTTTGGGGTCATGTTGTGTCTTTTTTGGTCTATATTGTGTATTTTTGGTGATTTTTGCGGTGCAGGAGTCCCTTCTCAATGCATATTTGCCCCCATGTGTCCTTAAATAACAGACTCTGGCAGCCACGGTGTTACAGCATCATGTCAGATAATATAATAACATGTCATCAGCGTGGAAATGTGGAGCTTCCCACCACTTCATCCCTTTAGATTTATCAGCTCAGACCTCCCTCCTCGTCGGTCCGTCTCCCATCTGCTTCCCCTGTTAGTCTCATTTAGTTCAGGTGAAGATCCGGCGTGAAGCTGCTGCGGCTGCTGATGTTTTCTCTGATTGCAGCTTCTGTCAGTCACAATCCATCACTTCATCCACTGCTCCCCGCGTCCATCC
This sequence comes from Dascyllus trimaculatus, assembly GCA_024666655.1. Classification (NCBI taxonomy): domain Eukaryota; kingdom Metazoa; phylum Chordata; class Actinopteri; family Pomacentridae; genus Dascyllus; species Dascyllus trimaculatus. The sequence goes on from CM045453.1 coordinate 32,386,194, forward strand.
ATCTCCCCAGTTACAGTTATTTGTTTATTCGCTGGGAGAAAGCAGATTTGATGCGAGGAGGAAGCGATGGAGCCGCTTTGATGCGGATTGCAGCGTCCCACCGTTTCTGTCAGTCATCGTTTATCATCCCAGAAGCTTCCCTCTTTCTTTCTGTCCCACGCAGATTCGCTGGAGGAGGACGTGATATGAGAATTAGCTCGCGCTGGTCTGATCTTCTGATGCCGATTGCTGCATCCCACCACTCCTGTCCTGCGCAATTTATTACGAGTTGATATGCCGGCCCACCGCTCCGTCTTCCTCCATTTCTTTTCAAAAATCAAACTGGCTCCGGCTGGAAACTGTACACAAAAATATAAATATATCCAGGAAATGTATTACATCTGAATAAACAGTTAATTTAAACACAAGACACTTATGCTAAAAAGAAAGGATCCATCCTCCATGAAGGACCTAGGATCCCTAATCTGTCTCTATACCTACCAGTGAGCAGTGATTCTAACACGTCTCTGGGGGTCATCAGGTGGAAACCTCCCTTCAACGGTGTTTCTCCTACTTAGTCCCACGACACCTCCAGGAGGCTAGGAGGTGAACTCTGGTGTCCCAGAGTCACCCGCCCTAGTGCCACTTCACACTGCTCCTACACAATCCAACCAGCACTGCCACGTTCAAGTGACCCAGGCCTGTTTAGGAGATGCTCCAGGTAGTGACCAGTGCCGATGCTAGCATTTAGCTAGCTGCTAAATGCTAATGCAAACGGCTAATTCAAACAGCATTGTCACGTTCAACTGACCCAGACCTGCTTAGGAGATGCTCCAGGTAGTGACCAGTGCCGATGCTAACATTTAGCTAACTGGTAAAAGCTAATGCTAACTGCTAATTCAACCAGCACTGCCACGTTCAACTGACCCAGGCCCGTTTAGGAGATGCTCCAGGTAGTGACCAGTGCCGATGCTACCATTTAGCTAACTGCTAAATGCTAATGCTAACTGCTAATTAGCAGGCAGCGTACTACAGCCTCGGCAACACTTGGCAGCATTCGGCGACGTTCGGCGGCGCCCAGTGGCATACTACAGCCTTGACAACGCTCAGCAACGCTCGGCAACGCTTGGCAGCCTTCGGGGATGCTTGGCGGCGCCTGGTGGTGTACTACAGCCTCGGCAACGCTTGGCAGCCTTCAGGGACGCTTGGCGGCGCCTGGTGGTGTACTACAGCCTCGGCAACGCTTGGCAGCCTTCAGGGACGCTTGGCGGCGCCTGGTGGTGTACTACAGCCTCGGCAACGCTTGGTAGCGTTCGGGGACGCTTGGCGACGCCTGGTGGTGTACTACAACCTCGGCAACGCTTGGCAGCCTTCAGGGACGCTTGGCGGCGCCTGGTGGTGTACTACAGCCTCGGCAACGCTTGGTAGCGTTCGGGGACGCTTGGCGACGCCTGGTGGTGTACTACAGCCTCGGCAACGCTTGGTGGCGTTCGGCGCCCGGCGGCGGCGTGCACGAATATTCGTATATCAAAATTATTATCCTAATACCACCACAACGAACGAATATTCGGATATTCGAATATTCGGGACCAGCCCTAGGTTATTCTCTGGTTTGGGCTCCACCAACTTCACTCTAACTTCTCTATGAGCTCCTAAAACCACGGTTTAGGAAAAGAAAGGTTGAACTTATCTCGACCTTTCTCCTCCTTACTAAGTTTGCCTTTGCACAGTGTTTTGTTTATTCGGTGTCTGAGTTCATCTCTTCACCTGTCGATGCTGCTAACTCTCAGTCCGAGTTCATCTTCTCACTGCTGCTCAGCTTCACATCGATCCGTTATTAAAACTCATCTCTTCGACAAACGGCGTCTCTTCTGCAACTCGATCGAAGTTAAAAGTGACTAATGTCGAGCTCAGGCCGAAGATAATTCCACTGTTTCTGCTGCAGAGTGAATTATTGTGTTTACGGGGACCATTGTTAGTCTGTTTGGACTTCTGTCTCCGACCGACCAGCAGAACCTCCAGAACTCCCCGGTGGTTCATTAGAGCTTCTTCTGTTTCTCACAGCAGAACCTGGTCAGTGTGTTCGAGTTTACTGTTTGTTCAAATGAGGCTGAATGAAGGCAGTAAAACAAGCAGACTCTTCAGCTGATGGTGAATTACTGGGACAATCAGCAGCAGCACTTATTAGTGATGAAGGACAAAGTCAGGTGTTCAGAAAACACTCAGCAGCCTTTTGTTTTTGCTTTTCTGCAGCCTCACTTGAAATAATTAGATTCTGATGGAGGAAAAATGAAGCACAATTGTAAATAATAGGAATTAATGGTTGTGCTTCAGTGTTTTCTGTCTGTTGAAGCATCAGTGATCCTGTAAGCGATTATGACCTCCTAATGGAGCGAAGAAGGGTTATTAATGACGCCCGTAGGAAATATGGATCCATCCGCATATATATAGACTTACAAGAACTCTCTACGGACATAATACTGCACTTTTTTCATTTTCAAGGGCCAATAATTATTTATTATTGACATTTTTGACCATTTTGAGTCATATTAGACAAGTTTCAAGTCATTTTGGAGTCATGTTTGGACAAATTTTGGGTTATTTTGAACAAAGTTTGAGTCAAAATGTCTAAAAACTTGAACCCTGTCTGGTCAAACTCACCACACATCAGATTCTACTGATGTTAGAGCCTCAACAGTTGGTGAATTGTCAACCAAAGACTGTATTTTAGTAGAAACATGGATCCATCCATAGATATACACTTACAGGAACTTTATGTAGAGACTACACCAGCCTGGATTGCACGTTTTGCACTTTTTTCCATTGTCAAGGGTCCATTAATGATTCATTATTCCCATTTTGGACAAGTTTGAAGTCCTATTGGACACATTTTGAGCCATTTTAGACGGATTTTGAATGATTTTGGAGACATTCTGAGGAACTCTGGACACTTTTCACCAATTTGGGACACATTTCCATTCAAAATATCTAAAAAACTGGATCCTTGTCATGGCAAACGCTCCACACGTCATATTCTAATGATGTTAGAGCCTCAACAGTTGGTGAAATGTGGACCAAAGGCTGTATTATAGTAGAAACATGGATCCATCCATAGATATATATACTGACAGGAACTTTATGGGAACAAAACACCATGGACTGAACATTTTGCAGGTTTTGTTTCCCATTTTTTTAGGTTATTTTTGGACATTTTTGACTTATTTTTGCAAATTTCAAGTCATTTTGGACAGATTTTGACTCATTCTAGACACATTTGAAGTAATTCTGAGTAAATTATGATAAATTGGACAACTTTAAAGTCATTACTGACAACAATTTTGGACATTTTTCCATATTTTGGGACCAGTTTAAGACAAAAACATCTAAAAACTGGAACCTTATCTAGTCAAACTTACCACACATCAGATTCTGCTTATGTTAGAGCCTCAACAGTTGGAGAAATGTGGACCAGAGACTGTATTTTAGTAGGAACATGGATCCATCCATAGATTGTATCGGGACTTTACAGAGACAGTAAAGTCACCAGCCTGGACTGAACATTCCAGACTTTTGTTTTCCATTTTTAAGGGCAGATTAATATTCATTCTAGTTATCTTGGACACTTTTGAGTCATTTCTATTGACTTTGGAAACATTTCTACTCATGTTGGACAAGATTTTAGTAATTCTGGACACATTTAAAGCCAAAATATCAAAAACTGGACCTTGTCTCGCCATACCTGCCACACATCAAAGTTCTGAGTCGTTTTGAATGGTCTTTGCCTCATTTGGGACACATTTTAAATTATGTTTGGATCATTCCTCACTAATTTTGGACGGGCGTCAAATCAAAATGGCAAAAAATTGGAACACCGGCTTGCAATACTTGTTGCACGTCAGATTTTTATTCTTTTTATACAGGTTTCACATCAAAATAGGTGGTAAAAGATTGTATTTTAGTAGGAAATGTGGATCTATCCATATATATGCACTTACAGGGACTTTATGGAGACTATCTCTGCTTCAAACCTTTGCCCTATTTTCCATTTTTGAAGACCAGTAATTAAAAATGTGTCCTCTGCTGGATCTATTCAGTCATTCTGGTCTGATTGAAACTATTCTGTCTGTGTTTTCGCCACATTTCACAGCTGTAGGAGTTTTATTTGTGGAGATATTAAAATGACTTTATAGATAAGTTGAGTTTTGAGGGTCTGAAAACACATTTTATGGCTCTACATAACAAATAAGCTTGTAATGGAGCAGAGAAGTGTTAATAATGACATTGGTGTCTTCATTAGATAACAGAGTTGTTGAGTTTGAAGCAGCCAAACTGTTTTCGACCATCAGAGCAGCTTTTGGCGTCGGAGACCATCTCAGGACGAAGCTGCTGACAAAACCAAAACCCAAGATGCAGACTTCAGCCAGCAAAGTTATTTTTATCGTCACAACGTGCGAACGTCGTGCGTCTTCGTGGCTCGTGGCTGATTTCCGAGGACGGCTGGTGTCGCCGAGGCTGCAGCTTCCCTCCGTCACACAAGCGCACACATGATGCCGACGTAACACACACACGCATGTCCGCGCACACACAGCTGGTGCCATCTGTTGATCTGCAGCTTCATCTCCTGCAAGCTGTGATGTGCCAGGGTCTCCGGGCCGAGATGACAAGGTGTCAAAGTGTTTTGCTCCGGCTGCCAAGTATCCCCCTCCATCCTCCCCTCGACTCCCCCATCACCTCCATCAGCCCTCCTTCCTGCCTCTTCTTGTCACTTCCCCTTCTCTTTTCCTTCCCGTCCAGCAGGATCCTTCAACGCTCGCCTGACAGCTCTGTTTTTGTTTCGTAATTCCGGTTTATGTAACTTGTTTTTCACAAAGTCACAACTGTGGTTTGCTGAATTCTCTCCCAACATTCCACATCACATAGCTTATCTTTTTATTTCGCAGTGCGGCTGCCTTACAAAGTACAAACACTTCACCTTCAGCTTCGACCGATGCTCACATTTGGGTCGGTTCAGGGCCGGTAGAAGCGTTACTGACTTCACATGGTCGTTACTTCGGACACAAAACTGAATTCTCTCGCATACTTTGGCTGAAGGTTGAGAATTTCATGTTTTCAGACCTGGGAATTTTTGTATTTTCACACTTGAAAATACCCCAATGTGAAGCCATTTCATAGATTGAACATCTCCGGAAATAAAACTCCCATAGCCATGAAATGTGGTGAGAACACAGACAGGATAGTTTCCAGCAGATCAGAATGACTGAATGGATCCAGCAGAGGACACAGTTTTAATTGTTGGACCATGAAAATAGAAAAATGTGCAAAAAAATTAAAACAAATATCACTCGATTTGTCCAAAATGAGTAGGAACCGACCAGAATGCATTAAGAATGAGTGAAATTGTCCAAAAATGAATTGAAAATTATCCAAAAGTGATCAAAATTGTCCAGAAATGAAAATAATGAAGACATTTTGACCCTTGAAACTGGGGAAAACTGCACATTTTTCAAATGAGAGTGGTTTTGAGGCCCCAGTGTGGCAAGTATGGTGAAAAAAGGTTCCAGTTTTCTGGTGTTTTGACTTAAAACCTGTCGAAAATAAGTAACAAGGGTCCACAATGACTTGAATTGAGTGGAAATTGTTCATAGGGGTCTAGATGTTGGTGTTCATAGGGTCTAGATGTTGGTGTTCATAGGGGTCTAGATGTTGGTGTTCATAGGGGTCTAGATGTTGGTGTTCATAGGGGTCTAGATGTTGGTGTTCATAGGGGTCTAGATGTTGGGGTTCATAGAGGTCTAGATGTTGGAGTTCATAGGGGTCTAGATGTTGGTGTTCATAGCGGTCTAGATGTTGGTGTTCACAGGGTCTAGATGTTGGTGTTCATAGAGGTCTAGATGTTGGTGTTCATAGGGTCTAGATGTTGGTGTTCATCGGGGTCTAGATGTTTGTGTTCATAGAGGTCTAGATGTTGGTGTTCATAGGGTCTAGATGTTGGTGTTCACAGGGTCTAGATGTTGGTGTTCATAGAGGTCTAGATGTTGGTGTTCATAGGGTCTAGATGTTGGTGTTCATAGTGTCTAGATGTTGGTGTTCATAGGGGTCTAGATGTTGGTGTTCATAGGGGTCTAGATGTTGGTGTTCATAGGGGTCTAGATGTTGGTGTTCATAGGGGTCAAGATGTTGTTGTTCATAGGGGTCTAGATGTTGGTGTTCATAGGGGTCTAGATGTTGGTGTTCATAGGGGTCTAGATGTTGGTGTTCATAGGGGTCTAGATGTTGGTGTTCATAGGGGTCAAGATGTTGTTGTTCATAGGGGTCTAGATGTTGGTGTTCATAGGGGTCTAGATGTTGGTGTTCATAGGGGTCTGGATGTTGGTGTTCTATGTGCGGAGTGAAAAAGCTTTCCATCCGTAATGCCCTTATTTTAAATTAAAAACATAATAACTCACCACCTTCGAAAACAACAATTCCCATCATGCCATATCAAACATGTAAAAGGTGCACATAGTCTTCATTATATCTGTATATGTATGTTTAGTCTACTTGTGCATGTCTTGCTTTGTTTCCTGCTTGGTTCATTTCTATCCAGCTTCTGCTACATGTGAATTTTCCTGCTGAGGGATCAATAAACTTTATCTATTCTTACCCGTCAGCTGCAGGATCTAGTCAGGCTTCAGTAGCTGCTGCAGGTCGACCCGACGTTGACCCAGTTAGGAGCCAAACTGGGAGCTGGCTGATGCTGATTTGCCTAAAACAGCATTTAGTCGGCTGATTAATTTGTCTTTCACCTGCTGTTGGTGACTGGTGGCTCACCTGAAAACCTTCTTTTTAGCTTCTTTCTCAGCTACTGTTTGTCTTGTTGGTACATTACGGTATCATTCTCCTCCTATGTTGGCCTGAAATCAGCAAGAATAACTTTATTTTCAACAGAAATCAGTGTGAAAACAGTGACTACAGTTTCAGAGTCGCAGTCAGCTGACTTGCAGTTGGAACAGATTGTATTTTCCACTGGGAGTTGCATGTTGAGTGCATGTTTATATCGTCATGTCCAGTGAGCCATGTTCTTTACGTGGCCCCGCTGACTTCCCACATGACAGCACATGCACATGTCCTTCGGCTTCTCTGGTAAACTGAACCACAGACGCACTGAGATGCTTAAACGCAAACTGTGTGCAGATTCATCGAGGCTAACGGCACATTTTTTCAGCGTTCCTGCGTCATAGTGCTGAATAAAGATGGAAAAAGCAACACAGTACATGCAGAAACGTGCACATGTCTTTTGGCTTCTCTGGTAAACTCAACTACAGATGCACTGTGACTGATTTACACGTCCAGTGTATCCACCAATAGAAGAGACCTGAAGGAAATGACTCAAAATTTGTCCAAAATGAAAGTAATAAATAATTATTGTCCTTTGAAAATGGAAAATAAAGTGCAGGATTTTTGAAACCAGGCTGGTAATGTGTCCCTAGAAAATTCCTGTAAGTGTATATCTATAGATGGATCCATGTTTCTACTAAAATACAGTCTTTAATCCACATTTTACTGACATTTTTGCCTTGAAACCAGCCCAAAATCATTGAAAATTGCCTAAAATGACTTCAAATGTGTGCAAAGTCATTCAAAATCTGTCCAAAATGACAGTAATGAATGATTATTGGTGCTTAGACTTCGAAAAACATTCAAAATCTTCATACCAGGCTGGTATCGAGTCTCCATAAAGTTCCTGTAAGTGTATATCTATGGATGGCTCCATGTTTCTACTAAAATACAGTCTTTGGTCCACATTTCACCAACTGTTGAGGCTCTAACATCAGTAGAATCTGATGTGAGGAAACTCTGACTCGACAAGGTTCCAGTTTTTTAGCTATTTTGAATGGAAATTTGTCCAAAATGACTCAGAATGACTTGAAATCTGTCCAAAAAGTCCCCATTTGCTCAAATAAACCATAAATTTGTCTAAAATTAGTCATATAGTCATCTAAAAAGATTCAAAGTTTGTCCAAAATGACTTGAAACTCGTCCAAAATCCTGAAAAATGGCCCCAAATGACAATAATGAATAACTAGTGAACCCTGAAAACAAAAAAAGTGCAAGATTTTGATACAATGGTGGTGTTGTATCTCCATAAAGTTCCTGTAAGTGTATATCTATGGATGGATCCATGTTTCTACTACAATACAGCCTCTGGTCCACATTTCACCAACTGTTGAGGCTCTAATATCAGTAGAATCTGATGTAAAGTGAGATTGACAAGCTAGTTTCTGATATATTGACTTGAAATCTGTTCAAAATGGGCTTAAATGACTTTAAACTAGTCCAGAATTAGTGAAGGTTGTCCAAAATGTCAATAATGAACACCTACTAGCCCCTTAAATGGAAAAAAGGAGCAAAATTGTTCCAGTTTTTAGATAATTTGACTTGAAATTTGTCCAAAATGACCCAAATGGGCAAAAAATGATTTCAAATGTGTCCAAAATTACTTGAAACTTGGCCAGAATTACTAAAAATAAACCAAATTGACAATAATAAATCGTTATTGGCCCCTTAAAATGGGAAAAAGTGCAGAATGTTCAATCCAGGTTGGTATAGTGTCTCCATAAAGTTCCTGTAAGTGTATATCAATGGATGGATCCATGTTTCTACTAAAATACAGTCTTTGGTTGACATTTCACCAACTGTTGAGGCTCTAACATCAGTAGAATCTGATATGAGGAAAGTTTGACAAGACAGGGTTCAAGTTTTTTACAGTTTCTACTTGAAATTAGTCCAAAAATATTGAAAATGTCAACAATGATGGAAAAAAATGGTCCAAAAATGACTGCAAACTTGTCCAAATTTCTCACAATTTACTTAGAATGACTCGAGATCTGTCTAAAATGACTTGAAATTTGCCAAAAATTAGTAAAAGTTATCCAGAATTACCTTGAAAATGAAAAGAAACATGCAAAATGTTCAATCCAGGCTGGTATTGAGTCTCCATAAAGTCCCTGTAAGTGTGTATCTATGGATGGATCCATGTTTCTACTGTAAATATAGTCTTTGGTCCACATTTCACCAACTGTTGAGGCTCTAACATCAGTAGAATCTGATATGTGGTGAGTTTGTCAAGGCAAGGTTCCAGTTTTTGCTATTTTGAATGGAAATCTGTCCAAAATTACTCTAAATTTGTCCAATTTGAACAAAAATGGTCCCACATGACAACGATGAATCACTATTGTACCTTGATGATGGAAGATGGTGCAAAAAATGTTCCCGTTTTTCAATATTTTGACTCGAAGCCTTAATTTTCCAGATGAGGCCTGCTTCAACACAAACTCCGTGCAGATTTATTAAGAACATCATCTACAGTCTCGACCGTTCCTGCGTCGTGGCGCACGTTCAAATCCTGATAAAAGCAACACAACAGCTTTGCACATTGATGCAAACAGACTCGCCAACACCCAGAGACTCACACTCGGAGAGCAGATCCAGACTCTCGCCGTCCATCTCCTCCTGAACTGCAGCCCAGTTTAGTGTGTGTTTGTGTGTGCGTTTGCTTATTTTGGTGAGCTCAGCGTGAGTGTATCATGTGCATGGTTGTGTGTCTGTGTGTGTGGCTGCCATCTGTTAAAATATTGAGTGGAACAGACCAGTATTATTCCCACAATCCCTCCCCTGCTGTCCCTTCTCTCTGCCATGTTTTACTCCCTCTTTCATTACGTCCCTCCTGCATCCGTCCATCCTTGTGTCTTCGGTGAGTCGCTCTTCATCCACAGCTCCTCCGTTTGGCTCCCGGCTGTTTTGTTTTTCTCCCTTTTTTTTTTTTTAAAAAACCACCAAATGAACCGACACGAAAACAAGGGCGTCATCGGCGTATCATCGCGCACATTTGCATATTCTGCACAACACGTTACACAACGCCCCGGTTAGCCGAGTTGATAATTCAGTGCAGACGTGCTCGCTCCTGTCAGAGATGCAGCGCCGTCGGAGACTCTGTCCCGACCTTTCATGCGTGCGTTTGGATTCCGTGTAATTTGCGTGACGTCATGTGAAGCGAGCGTGAAATGTAAATAATGTGATGCATGCGGAAAAGCAGCAAAGTGTGAAGTTCAAACAGCGAGGAAGGCTTTACTTTGCAACACAGTGACCGCAAAGATTTAGAAAAAGTTGGAAGAGCTGGTGAAATGAGGTTTTTGATTATCGGACGATCTTTTGGGTCAGAATCACGACCAGAATCTGAATCAATCAATCAAACATGATCGATATTTCAGTCGTAGTTGTGCTAGATGCTAATATTTGTGTTGTGGTGTGTGTTTTGCTGCTATTTTTAAATCTCGTGGTTGTTGCACGTCTGAAATTAGAACTTTCTTCTTCAATGCGTGATGCAACCTGATCAGTGAGGACTCCAAAATCATGTATGCAACCTTCTTTTAGAGCAGGGGTAGCCAATCCTGGTCCTCGAGAGCCCCTATCTAGCATGTTTTAGATGTTTCCCTCTTCCAACACACCTGATTAAATGATCAGGATCGTTATCGGGCTTCTGCAGAGCTTGATGATGAGCTGATCATTTGAATAAGGTGTGTTGGAAGAAGGAAGCATCTAAAACATGCTGGATAGGGGCCCTCGAGGACCAGGGTTGGCCACCCCTGTTTTAGAAAGTGCAAGTTGAAATTTCAAGTGGTCGCATTCGTGCAAGTGATTGATTATAGTTTAGCTGTTTTGGTTTCGGTGCTGCACGGTGGCTCAGTTGACAACAGCGTCGTCTCACAGCTAGAAGATCCCCGGTTCGCGTCCCGATTAGGACGCCTAGGATCTTTCTGATTGTTAATTGATTATTCTAAATTGTCCATAGGTGTGAATGAGAGTGTGCTTGGTTGTCTGTCTCTATAGTTGTGTCTCAATTCAGGGGCTGCATCCTTCGAAGGCTGGGTCCTTCGAAGGACGGGTAGGCTGCATTAGAAGGCTGCATGAGCGTTTGATAAATGAGACAGTCTAGCCTACGACGAACTTCCTGCTTGCGTCATGACGTCCTGAGCACCGCTCGGGTTGCCTAGCAACCCGGACTGCCGAATTTTTTATCCAAGGATCAGGACAAGACGACGACGTTGTAATTTTACCTCATTTTTTCGACTGAATTTGATCCCGAAATTGTGATTTTTGTTTTTAATATGTTTTATTTGCTTGAAGACTTGAGGGTCTTGTACTGTACGATGGTACGGAACTAAACTGTCTAAAAAACAAGAAGCGTCCACAGCTGGTTTAAATCTGTTAACATCCACTGATATGAACTTCAGATATTATAAATCTCCACAGTCTCTGGGCTGAGTGTTTTAGATGAGGATCACTAAATGCCTGCTGTCTGAACAGAAACCTAATATAATGTATGTTAAACATGTTATCAGATAACTTGGTGGAGCTAAACTAAGAACAGTGAGGAGAGTCATGTTTTCACTGGTCTACAGAGAATTACCATCAATAGAAGCCCATTTTACTTTACCTCCATGTAATAGTTTAAATAAGGATTAAATATGTGAATATTAATGAATGAATAAGTCGTTTATGTGGTGCTGCAGACAGAAAAAAATCACCACAGTCTGTAAAATATAGCTTAAAACTGAAGCTTTAAACTGCAGCGGCTCACATCAATAACGTCACTAAATCGATTTTTTAAAACAAATTTTAATGTTGTCAACTTTTGTACCGTTAGCTATTGGAGTGAAGCTGTAACACATTACTTATATTTAAAACTAGAATCCATCTTCTCCGTCAGCAGTTAAAACTCCAGCTGTTGTTCAAACTGTCTCCGGCGCGCAATGAATCTTGGGATATTTGGGGCTTCGAAGGATCCACCGATGCGTCCTTCACATCTGTGGAAGTGAAGGACGCATTCGTCATTTGAAGGAGTCTTGGGACAGCCTTAGTCGCAGCCTTCGAAGGATGCAGCCCCTGAATTGGGACGTGTAGCCCTGTGATAGGCTGGAGACCTGTCCAGGGTGTCACCTGCCTTCGCCCGAGTCGGCTGGAATGGACTCCAACCTCCCCGCAACCCTACATTAAGCTGTGTATAGATGATGGATGGATGGATGGATGCTTTGGTGTCGCTCTGACCGGCTCAGGCAGCGGCTGTGTTTATCTACAGTGGTGGAAAGTCGTACTTTTACAACTTCAGCGGTTGTGCTCCAGAGATAAAACTGTTTGTAGCTGATTAATTTAAAAACAAAATTGAGGAAAGAGGAGGCTCTAGATGGAGGTCGGACACCTGATGATCAGAGTGTAGGTGGAAAAAGTGCAATACATTCAATTATAATGGCTAATAAGGCAGCAGTAGGGCTGCACAATCCAATTATTATCAATCACAATCATGATTTTCGCCTCCCACTATTATATTAACATAAGTTAATAGCAGCATTTGCATTTGAAATTTAAATACTAACCTGCAGTGGAGGATCTAATATCTTTACACAGCGTTATCGTTCTTTATGTCTGCTTTGTAGATGAGTTTTCTCTCTATTTTCTTTATTGAAATATACCAACTTCCTGTTTACTAGCTGGTTTTGCAGCGTGTGCATGATGTGTCGCATGTGCGCACACTGAAGCTCTCCAGTTAAAGCGTTCGCGTGTCGAAAACGGCGACCTTAAATCTCCGCAGCTTTGTAAAACATCCACAATCTGGAAACACGGCCCCACGAACCATAATTCTCCTGTTAAAACAAGTGTTGACATTTAGATGACAGGAATCACATTTATGTCGTTCCATTAGTTCGGGAGCATCTGTGCAGCTCCAGTCGAGGCCGTTTTAAATCTCCGGCCCGGATTGTTGCTCTGACAGCTCATGGCAGCCGACTGATGCAGTGGAAAAGCCTCCATCAGGGGATGATTTGGTGCGAACCGACCCAGCGAGTCATCCTTGACTCCGGATTCCGTCCAGGGGGTTTTATTCCCCGGCTGATCCTGACCTCCGACCTCGCTGGGGAATGAGAAAAGTCAAGACAGTGGAAGCCTCCAGGGATCCATGAAGCGTCACATTGTGGCTTCAGGGAGGGATTTCGGAAGGTTCTTGCAGCAGCATAGATGTAATAAAATGCCAAACTTGCAGCAAATATGAGGTAACTGAAAGGAAATGAATGCAATCCTTGATATTTTCATGAGTTTTCAGGCTAATTCTCAGTGTTGATGCTCATCCTTCCTCCATATTCAGTGACCATTCCACAAAAATCTTTTACTGGATTTCTAAAACTGGACATTTCTCCCATCTGTAAGTCTGACAGCATCTTCAGACAGACCTGTGAACGTTAACTCTCCTCGATCGATATCACCGCCGAGTTATTTCTTAATTAGCGCTCTTCGCTCGTCGGTCAGCTGCAGAAATGTTAGCGTGCAATGATCTGATCGACCTTCCAGAGGCCCGTCAACCAGCTGCACGAATCTAATAATAATTATAATAATTCATCCTTTATTAATCCCCTTGGGGAAATTCCTCTCTGCATTTTGACCCATCCTAGTTGGGAACAGTGGGCTGCCACGTTGCGGCGCCCGGGGAGCAGTCGGGGGTTAAGGGCCTTGCTCAGGGGCCCACAGTGGCTGCAATGGGGGATCGAACCTGAAAGAGTCGTTCCCATACCGGGAGTCGAACCCGGGCCGCCTGGGTGAAAACCAGGAATCCTCACCACTAGACCATATGGGACTCTAAGGGTGGATATTTAGAATTCCAGACTGGTTTTAATATCCTTTCATCATTATCGATCACTAATCCAGTTGCTTATGCCACCGAGTCGATCCCAGTTTGTCTTAAACACACAAATTCTGTCCAGAAGTCATTAACCGTAACTAAAGTCTTTGTCATGGTGCCCCTTGCTAGCTAAATTCCCCACAATGCTCTGTTTTCCAACACAGTTTGAGTGATGTGAAATACAATTTTCAGACTTGCATGTTCTTTGTCTCCTCAAACTAACCATCATTTATCAAAATAGCCAGTGAATAATTTAACATTTGGAATCTCAAACTGGTTCTAATAACTTGCTGGGTTTTGTTTTGTTAATTGTCATTATATATTAAGGATGCGCATTTTAAACGATTCCCGATAATCTGCAGGGTTATTCAACAATCAGGGGTTCAGGTTACATATTCCACAGGGCTATGGGAACGCTGTCCTAGCAGAAAAACTCCGTCCAGAAGTCATCAACCGTCACTAAAGTCTTTGTCATGGTGCCCGTTGCGTGTTCAATTTCTACACTGCTCTCCATTTGCCTTCATAGTTTGAGTGATAGGAAATATGTTTTCTGCCCTGCATGTTCTTCGTCTCCTGCCTTATCGGTCAACATATTAGGGTCAGAATTTGACGTAAACAACATGACAGCATGGATCCATCCTGCCTTGGATCAACGGTTCAGGCTGCTGCTGGTGGTCTAATGGTGTGGGGGGTGTTTTCTTAGTACCAACTGGTTTAAACTCCACAGCCTACCTGAGTGTTGCTGCTGACCATGTCCATCCCTTTATGACCACAGTGGACCATCTTCTGATGCTACTTCCAGCAGGATAATGCTCCATGTCTCAAAGCTCAGATCATCTCCAACTGGTTTCTAGAACACGACAATGAGTTCTCTGGACTCCAACGGCCTCCACAGTCACCAGATCTCAGTCCAGTAGAGCTCCTTTGGGATGTGGTGCAACGGGAGGTTGGCATCATAGATGTGCAGAAGACAAATCTGCAGCAACTGCGTGATTCTACCAATGAATTAGCAGTTAGTATTTAGCAGCTAGCTAAATGGTAGCATCGGCACTGGTCACTACCTGGAGCATCTCCTAAACGGGCCTGGATTAGTGGGACATGGCAGTGCTGGTTGAATTAGCAGTTAGCATTAGCAGTTAGCAGCTAGCTAAATGGTAGCATCGGCACTGGTCACTACCTGGAGCATCTCCTAAACAGGCCTGGGTCAGTTGAACGTGGCAGTGCTGGTTGAATTAGCAGTTAGCGGCTAGCTAAATGGTAGCATCGGCACTGGTCACTACCTGGAGCATCTCTTAAACAGGCCTGGGTCAGTTGAACGTGGCAGTGCTGGTTGAATTAGCAGTTAGCATTAGCAGTTAGCAGCTAGCTAAATGGTAGCATCGGCATTGGTCACTACCTGGAGCATCTCTTAAACAGGCCTGGGTCAGTTGAACATGGCAGTGCTGGTTGGATTGTGTAGCAGCAGTGTGAACTGGCACTAGGGGGGGCGACTCTGGGACACCAGAGTTCACCTCCTAGCCTCCTGGAGGTGTCGTGGGACTAAGTAGGAGAAACAGCGTTGAAGGGAGGTTTCCACCTGATGACCCCCAGAGACGTGTTAGGAATCACTGCTCACTGGTAGCTATAGAGACAGATTAGGGATCCTAGGACCTTCACTGAGGATGGATCCTTTCTTTTTGAGCTCAAGTGTCTGGTGTTTAAATTAACTATCATGTCAACATGGACCAGAACCTGTGAGGAATGTTTCCAACACCTTGTTGAAAGTAGGACACGAAGAATTAAGGCAGCTCTGAAGATAATAGGGGGTCTAACCTTTTACTAGCAAGGCGTACCTAATAATAGTCTTAATGCTGTACAAAACCTTTAAAGGTGATAAAATATGACTTAAGTTGGTGCCGTGTGACTGGCTGATTACTAGATATGTGCATTAACCAGCAGTTAGTGATTGTAACTGTGTTGAACTCAGCCTGACTGCAGGTTGATGTCAGTTTGCTTCTCTGAGGACGGTTCAGGTAGAAACCAGGTGGTACAATGAAGACATTTCCGTGATTTCATATCATCACCGAAGAAATAATAACGGCAAATACAAACAGAGAAACTCTTGTTGTCATTATCGGTGCTCCTCTGCTTCCTCCCTCTTTATCTCCTCCCATTATTCTCTTCCATCGCTCGTCTTGCTCCCCAACAGTTTCCGTCCCTCCTCGCTATCTAATGCATGAATACAGCAGCAAATGAATGTTTCCCTTCTTTCCCGCCGCCTCGTCTTTTCACTTCTTTATTTTTCCCCTTCGATTTTCTCTCCGCGGCCCCCTCGGGTGTGTCTTTATCTGAATTTATGGCTCTGTTTCGATTTTTTTTCCCTCCCCCCGTCTCATTTTCTTTTATCCCACCTCTCTCTTTCTCCGACCAGCAGCAGATCTGTATCGACTGCACACATTTCAGTGCATCGGAGGAATTTTCCACTTCTTTTTTTTTTGCATGCTTTATTAACGGACACCTGTGTAATATTTCATCTGTCATTGTTATCGGCTGCAGCGGCGGGTTTATCCTGCTGCCAGTGTGGCTGCTGTGTTGCTGACATCTAATCAGGAGGCTGCAGACCCTCTCCTCACCCGGGGGACGGAGGCCATTTGATTTGGGCTCCGGCAGAAAGCAGAATAGCGGAGGAGCGAACGCCACGCTGCTTCCATTACCCCTCGGCATGCTGGGAGGTTCAGGCCTCACTCCGGCTCTGGAGAGATGGGGGGCGGCGGCGGCGGCGAGGTGGGAACGAGGAGAGAACGTTGAATGTGTGGCGTCAGTGCTGGAGGAAGATAAACGCTGCTGGGCGGAGAGCAAGTTCGTAAAGCGTGAAGAGTCCGGATTCACTGTGGAGACGCTTCATCATCTTCTTCTTCTCTGAAGCTGCTGGAGGAAAATGTGATCGGCTTCAGTTGATCAATAAACCATTTGCTAGGAGGAGAGATAATCAGAACCGAACCTCACAAAAGACCAAAAAGTCATAATAATAATAATAATAATAATAATGATAATAAGAATAATAAGAATAATAATAATATGCCAGAAAAAATACATTTAAAAAACTCTGGAAAATATTAATGTTTAATATTAAAAAAAAAAAAAAAAAAGACATTAAAAAAAAATTAAAAGCAATATAATAATAATAATAATAATAATAATAGTAATAATAATGTCTATTTAGCCAATATTTGTTTAAATTTAGGAAAACTGCTGCCATAAAGTGTTTTAAATTATTATCTATTACCAGTTTACAATGTTCTAATGGAGATAAACTTTGCTATCACAGGATTCCTTATTTTATTAGACATTATATAAATACAGTTAATTATGATTGTAGATTTAAATCATCCTAAATATATTTATTGACTTTTTTCGTAGCTTAAAGTCTGTAAGGAATAGTTGAAATGTAAAATAATCATCTGTTAAATTTTAGGAAATAAAATGTTTGAGAAAGTTGTTGTAATCTTAATTAATTTTGTACTGCTCATTAAATCACACAAGAATATTAACTCTAAAATTACATTTTAAAAAAATAATATATTTTTTCAGTTTATTTCTTTTAATTTTTTTAACAAAAGCATTTTTTTAAACGAATTTTATGGTAACTAATATTTCTGCAGCAGAAGTGTTTTGTCATGTTAAATTAGAGATTTGTTCTATTTTTTAAAAAATAAAAATCATTTTATGGTATTTTAATTTTATTTCAGCTACTACTCTGTAATCTCCTATTAAATATTATATTTTTACTATTTTATTAGGGACATTTTGATTATTTTTTTGCATTTATTCCTCATTAAATTACAGTTATTATTTATTAATTATTTTTTAAATTTAGCCTTTTATACAGTTTTGTAATGTTACAGCATCCCACTGTTTTTTAAGTGTCGTTTTTTTTAAAAATAAATTTATCCTTACACTGTGCTGGAGAATGCTAGATAATGATGATTTTTGGGCCTGTTCCGACGTTATCAGGCATTTTATTATTATAATTATTAATATTTTTAACCTGATTTCTCAGTGGATTTATGGATGTTTATCCTCAGCAGACATTTTTACATCATCCAGGAGTTTAAGTCCAACTGAATCTACAGAAATGAATCAAACATGCAGAAGAAAAGCTCCATTTAAAGCCTTTATTGGAGCTTGATTCAACACTTGACCTGCCTACACCTCTGCATCCAGCTGTACTTGAACTGACTGGACTGAACGTCTGTCAGGAACAAATGGAAAACCTTGGTTACGTCTTTTCGTGGTTAATTCAAGAAGAGAAACGCAGCAGCGAAACTTCCTGTTTCCTCGACGGCTGTTAGAAACACGTGAGTCACTGAAAACCCCCCGGAGGAGGTGTTGAACCTGAAAACTGAAATATCGGGGAGGGAAGCCGGTCAGAGAGCTCAGATGAAAGAGGAGGGAAGAATAGAGGCCAAAAGGCTGGAAGACGGGAGGATTAGAAGCCGGAGAAAGAAAGGAGATGAGAGGAGAGGCGATCAATAGTGTGATATTGGAAAGTTCTCCAGTGATCCGTGCAGAGTGGGACGACAACAACAACAACAACAACAACAACAGAGACAGCAGCGGTGGTCCGACGCCGTCCAGGTTTTTCTCCTCTCGTCAGCACGGAAGGAGTCTGATCCTGATTATCCTCCTCAGGAGCGTTTGCTTCCTCCACCTGCTTAATCCTGCCAGGAAAAAATCCCGAACGCCGGAGATGAAACCTCCGAAGGATCCACCGGGAACCAGCCGGGAACCAGCCGGGAACCAGCCGGGAACCAGCGCTGTTTTCCTCAGACATGAGCAGCAAGGACGGGCTAAAGGGAAGCAAACGGACCAACTAAATACTAAATACGTGTTAATTTACTGCACTTATCATCACTGCATGTGCACAAAACTGCATTGGTTTACCTTCAAGTGATGCAGCAGCTGTTTGACTTCTGGTGGTTGGAAGCAAAAGAAGACATCAGTTGATATTTTTACACTGTAAATCTGTAAAAATGTGGCAGCAAGGGAACCAGAAAATACGTTTAACGGTAAAATACTGTAGCATTCATGTTTTAAAACTATTAAAAGGGTGGAAATAACAGCAAATATCAGCAAAATGGGATTTAAATTCAAATTCCTATATTGGGGACCAGCCCTAATATTAGGTTTGAAAAGCAGGTAAGCTACCATACTGTTGGTTAGCTAACTTAGCCACTCTAGGCTACTTGGAACTACACCGTACTTGGCCTTAAGGTTAGACTAAATATTACCTCCGTCAAGGAGGTTGTGCTTTTGCCAGCATTTGTTTGTTTGTTTGTCTGTGTTCAAAATAACTCTAAAAGTTATGGACGGATTTGGATGAAATTTTCAGGAAATTAGTGAAATGGGACAAGAAAGAAATGATGACATTTTGGGACTGATCCGGATCACCATCAGGATCCAGGATTTATTTTAATGTAAGGAGACTTTGTCGTTGGGAGATTGTGTTGGGGTGGACTGAAGCTGCTTGGTGGAGGTCTGAGCTCTCTGAGGGCTTTTCTACTTTTATTTTTATCTACCCAAAGTTGAAACTCTGCTATTGTAAAGCATTTTGAGTTTTTGACACCGGAGTTGGCAGGTCCACGTACTAGAACCACGGCAGCGTTCTACAGCCTCGACGGCGCTCGGCAACGCTCGGTGGCGCTCGGCAACGCTTGGCGGCGCTCGGCAGCGGCGCGCAGGAAGATTCCAATATCAAAATTGTTATCAGCTGCTCTATGAGTTGTGTATGTTGTTTTTTTTAAATTTTATATCTATTTTTTAATCCCTGGCAGTAATTCCTTCAAATAATTTATTCCAACTTGACCTACTTTAGCTTGTTAATTGCTAGTTTTGTCCACTGTGATGTCATTGTTGCTTTTTAATATTTAAGTAAAGCTTTTTTATCTGATGTGGACTTTTAAAATGTGTCTGGGCAGGTCTATACATATTCTCCTTTATAAATCTAACATTTCTTCTATTGAGCTGATTTATTTCAGGCTATTTGTTTTGCATTTTGTGGCTTGTGCAGCTACAGATCCACAGGTGGGATGTTTGTCGTCTTCGGTCTTCGGTTCCTTTCATAATGTCGTTCGGGCGTCTGCAGGCTGACGTTCGGTTTAGCAAAACAAACACACTGATTCAATCAAAACCAGCGAAGACTCAGATTAAAGCGGGACCTGACTGCGTCGCTGTAACTGGCACTTGTTCAATCACAGCTATTGTCTCCGACTTTGAGGAAAGAATTGGAACCTCGAGGCTCCTCTTGAGGAATAATCGAAGCGTGCAGGTCTGGAGAATTAATAAGTGGAGGCCGTATAAATATTGATGAGGGTGTGAGTACAGCCAGAGCCTCTCCTCTCAGGGATAATTTATTTTTCTCATTACTTTGAATGGCCGCGTGCTCCCGCCAGCGCTCGGCGTCTCCTGCAGCTCTTTGAACGCGAGGCCGGAGTGTTTTTCTGAGGGTCCTGAATTAGAAGGCATTAAAATTCCGGCCGAGGATGTTCCTCTTTAGGCCGCTAATAGCTCCGGTGGAGGGTTTGCTCCCGGCCGTCTGAGGCCCGATCTGAGCCTCGGGAGAATATTTATGACTTCAGCGGCTCGTGTTTTTAAATTCTTCTGCAGAGAAACAACAGCAGCTAGTTCGGTCTGATTAAAGTGAGCTCTGTTGCCTTTTAGCCTGCTGGGTTTCTCTGTGGATTGATTGAAGCTGGCTGCAGAAAAACACCGAGCAGCAACGCATCAGCGTCTGAAAGGACGACCTGCTCACCCTTCTGCTGGATTTCACTCTGAACAAGACGCGAGTGTTCAGTCCATGCAGCCGTGTTAATGCACAGGCAGAACAAGCAACCTGGAGCTTTTAAAAGTGATTTAAAGAAGGATTTTTTCACATTTTAGTGCCAATATTTGTCCAAAAACATCACAGAAAGCAGCAGGAAGAGGTTGAAAAGAAACTTGATTTAATGTAGCAGGTTTACCAAAGATGGCTGGACAACAAATTAGCATTTCTGTAAAAAAAAAAAAAAAAAATTTAAAAAATAAAAATTCGTAATAATAAACTATAAATATGTGTGTGTGTATAATTATATGAATAATTTATACGTAAACTGTAAAGAAACGGCCAATACCTTAAAAACAAAATCAGTATTTTGCTCATTTTACAGTGTGTGACCACAAAATGATGCTGTTTGACTGCAGTTAAATTTCAATTTAAATGATATCTCACTGATGTTTGCTGTTAGTAAGTAAAACTGGCCAAAACTGTAGAAAACATCGACATCAAAAATCTGGATTTTAAAAAAAAAAAGTTCTTTAAAAATATCTGAACGTTAAAAATCACTTTTAAAATTATTTTACAGATTTTTAAAGAAAAAATGTATAATAAGGACTAAAAATAGATATATTTTAACTATTTTACAGGTTTTTCTAGGCTTGGAACATTACAGATAACTACTAAAATAAAAATAAAAAATCACACATGTACTGTTAAACTAAATAATGTCCACATTAAAAAACTGTATTTTTATTTTTTTTTTTCTTTTACACACACTCATATATAGATACATAGATATATAGATATAGATATATATATATGACCATTAAATTACACTAAATTACCCTATTTACTGTATTTGAATCAGCAAAGATGTTTTTAGTTATCTACAGCAAAAACATTTTTCATATTATATAAATAAATTTTTAAAATTTTGTTGTACATTGCGTATGATGACAATAAAAGCATTCTAATCTATTCTATTATAAAATTATTTTACAGGTTTTTAAAGAAAAAAATATGTAATAAGGACTGAAAATACATTTTATAAACATTTTACATGTTTTTTTTCCTAGTTTTGACAAACTACAGATAACTAGTAAAATCACAACAGTCCATAATTACGTCTCCATTTAAAAAATCTATATTTTTATAAATATAATTTTTTCTTTTACAATATTTGACCATTAAATTGCACTAAATGACACCGTTTACTGGATTTGAATTGGCAAGAAAGTTTAAAATAGTATATATTTCTTTTAACTGTTATTTTACTGATTTTTTCCATTTTTGTTTTTAGTACAGATGGAAAAAATATATTAAAATTTATATATAAAGTTTAGTTCATACATGTAATTGTGCAGCTTATATATGTATAGTTTATATATGTGGTTGTACAGTCTCATGTGCTAACTTGCTAGCTGTCCTGCTGCTCCTGCTCTGTGGTTGTTGTCGTTGTTGTTGTTGTTGTTGTTGTTGTTGTTCCCCTGAAGTCCTCCCAGGTGGAGGTCCTGATGAAGCTGCTTTAATCGCTGTGGTTGAGTCACATCCACCAGAAGTGCTGCTATTTTTAACACCTCCACTGTTAATCGCTGCTCCGTCTCTGCCTTTAATCGCTGCTCACTGCTTGTTTATCGGGTGCTTTTCTCCTGCCTTACATCTCCCTGCTGCCGTTCTGTTTGCAGGAACCTTCGCCGTCGCTTTGCTTCGCCTCCATAGATGCTCGATTATGATGGTAATGATCGCGTGAGGCCGCGGCCCTCGGTTAAGGAAACAGAAACATGACTTCCCGTGGCTCTGACATCTGCATGAAGAGGTCCTTAAACGCCTCATCACAGGTCCAGGCGGGTTTTAATATCATTCATTCAGCAGCTTCGATCCACAGATGTTGGTTTTTATGGGATTCCTCTGGTCAGGCTCTAATTAACAGCAGCATCGGTTTCTGGTATCGATTATCTCCTCGGCTGCTTGTAGCATCGATCGGGATCAATACGTCTCCAGAGCTAATCTACTCCTCTAACGCCGCTTCTTTTACTTTACATGACTAATTGATCGCCGAGAACCCAATCAGCTGATCGTGATCACCCGCTCCAGATGCAGATGATCACTTTACGTCGGTTAAATGTTTCCCAGCAGTGATTTGAAGCACGAAGCAGATCCACGTAAACTGTTCTGATCCATCCTGAGTCGCGTTTTCAGGGACTGCGTTTGTCTTTTAACGTCTCACAAACACGTTTCTGACCAACAAACACTCAGAATTCAAGATTCAAGAGTTTCTGTTTGTCACATGCTCGAATCGTCTGTGCAGTAAAATGAAAAGTTTCAGCTCCTCGAGGCTGTGCAGTGAAAATAAGACATTAAAAGACCATTCGGAGAAAATAATGCTGTTAAAAATCATGTTTTTTCTCCACTTTTCCTGGTTTTGGTAAATTATAGATCATGTCTAGTAAAATCACAGTAAAAAGTGTTGATTTAGATTTTTTTTGACATTTTAACAAACAGTAATTAATTATTTTGTTGGGTTTGACAGTTAAATTACAAGTTTTTTCTGTATTCAAATCAGATATAGTAAATATAGAATTTATTTTACCGATATTTAACTGTAAAAAAATGCAAAATCTCCACATCAAAACACTGTATTCTTTTTAATAGTTTGTTTTTTACAGTGTTCGACTGATAAATTACATATTTGACTGTATTAAAATCAAATATGGTTTTTTTAAAGATATATTCAAAAATATTTTAAAAAAATATTATATACAATTTTTTTTCTGCTTTGCTTTTTTAATATATATATTATTATTATATTAAATATTATTACATTATATGTTATTTATTTATATATCAATAAATATAATTATATAAGTAAATATATTTTACTTATATTTGTTATTATTTTTGCATTTTTATTTACAGTTTTTAAACACTACAGTATTCCACTTTTTTTAAAACATACTTTTTCTGTCACCCATGCCACCAGATTTATTTTACCTATTTTTTAAAAAATTAATATTATTTTTCCAGATTTATTTTATTTATTTAGACAGTGACACCTTTCACATTTATTTTAACGTTTATTAGAGGGGACGGGACTTGCCACCATAGTAACCCAGAAAATGAAGGGAAGGAAAAAAAAAAACCTCAAACTTGACGACTGAACGTAGCCGGACGTCTTTCCTGCCTGCTGCTGTGAGACTTTCCAATAAGTAGTAGCGGTGGTTGCATCAGTTATCATATTTATTTATCTCAACTCTGTTATTTATTTATGTTTATTTTTTGATTGTTAACTTTGTCGTTTGGTGGTGGCTGCAGAGTTGCTGTTGTTCTGTGTTTTTTTTAATGTATTTCTTAGGGGAGAGTTTCTCCATTTCTGTTCTTAGAGAGATGGAGGGAAATTAGGGGTAGAGAGGAGAGCAGCGTGCAGCAAAGGGTCCTGAGCCGGACTCGAACTCACGACCGCTGCAGAAGGACTTGAGCCAATGTGGTGTCGACTTAACTCAGTGAGCTACTCGGCAGCCCGTGTGCTGTTGCGTGTTATGTACTTAGTGCTGAAGCTGCCGTGACATTTATTCTAACTTCTTGTAAAGGATTACTAAAGATTCTGTTCTGTTCTCTTCTTTTATAATCATTTAGTGAAAATTTAGCTTTTTAACCCAACTAGTTGATCTTGGTGCCGAGACTTAACCAGGCTTCTAACATGTAAAAATGTCCAACAAACTGTGATATTTCGCTGAACAGAGCCACAAAACGAACTAGAAAAGCACTCAGAGAGCTCATACCTCCGCCAAGGAGCTTCAGTCCACCCCCAACACAATCTCCCAGTTCACATATTTTCTATGGAACGTTACAGATACTAATGTAATTACATACAGTTCAAATATCCTACCAACAATGCGGCCTTCACCCCATCCGACCTAATGAACAGGCGCGGCCTCTAGCGCGGCAGCTCCTAACAGCCTCCCAGCTTCTTAGACAACCGGAGATAAGAATGCCGGCCCAACCGTGCGTATGTCGCTCAGGAAGGAAAGAGAACTCCGTCACTGTCGCTGTCTGTCGCGTGGAGACCCAAAATGTCATGTGGTCAGAGGGGGTTACCCCAAAAACAAGAGTGCCCTCTGGTGGCTTTTAGAAAATAATGTTTCCGTTAAAACCGAGAAAGCAGTGGAGCTTTCTAGGAACATAATTTTGAGCCGGTGGGGTTGAATATCTCACATCTACAAAGACATATTTGAGGTGATTAGTGACTTAAAAGGCTCCCAAGAGAATAAAACATGTTGCATCACATCAACAGTGGATTAAAATGGCTCCACAGGCGGCTTCCCTCCTCTTATAAAAGTCAACTAGCTTCCAGTTCCATGAAAGTGGAAGTCTGGAAGGTTTGACATCTCTTATTGAGGCCATTTAAGATGAAGTTTGTGCTTTAAAGAAGAGAAGGAGGCTTCAGTTTCTCCAACAGCTCCACAGACGGACTGAAAACACGTCGGCAGGCTTGCATCAAATATGAAAGCGATGAAAACACTCAGGTCTGGGTTTAATTGGACGGGCTGCGGCAGAATTAGAGGAGGACATCGGCGGCTCGGACAGCTGGCCGCTGCATTCATATTCATCATCCTCTGTGCTGATAACATTCTGCTATCCGAGCTGAATGCAAACAGAGAGCCGAGCTTGTTGTGATTATTATTCTTATTATTATGGACGCTGTCTCTCTGCTGTCAATGCAAATGTCTCATTTTCATGATAATGCCGCTCCGTCCTCGCTGCTTATTGCTGCAGCTTATCTGCCGAGAGGAAACACAACAGATTCATCATGAGTCAGTGGCGACACTCAGGAACATTATTTTAATTTCATTTTGGCAAGAGGGACGTGAATTCGTCAGTTTAATAGTCAGTGTTGTGATCCAAACGGAGCTGAAGGAGGAGAAAAAGGCTTCAGGTGCGTTTTCTTTAATCTTTCTGGAGCCTGATGTAATGGAAAAAGAGATGAAACCACGTCTTAGACACACAAAGAGGCTGCAAAGAGACACAAAACAACCACAGAGACTCTTGAATCAACAAAAATGAGATGCAAAATGAACACAAAGACACACAAAAATGGCCAGAAAGAGCTTAGAACTGACTGAAAGTGATGCAATACTAACACAAAGATGCAAAACAGAGAAAAAAACAACCAGAAAGACACTAAAAAGTATTAAAAACAAATATCAAAACATACAAACACACTCAAAAAGACCAGAAAATGACCCAAACGGACCACAGAGAGACGGAACCAAACACAAAGAGATGCTAAATCAGTGTGAAAAGAGATAAAACCACCTCTTTGGCAAACAAAAGTACCACTACTAGATGCAAAATGGCTGCAAAGAGACTCAACAAAGACCACAAAGACACAAAATGGCTGGAAATGGATTCAAACTGACTCAAACAGCTGCAAAACAAATATTAAAGGTCACAAAACAACAAGAAAGATGCACAAACAGACCAGAGAATGACCCAAAATGGCTGCAAAGGGACACAAAACAAGCAGAAAGACACTTAAAGCGACGCAAATTGGATGCAATATGAATGTAAATGAATGCAAAGTGACCACAAAGACGGACAGAAAGACCAGAAAATGATCCAGAGAGACAGAACCGCACATGAAGAGAGGCTAAATCAGTGCAAATAGAGATGAAAACCACCCCTTAGACACACAAAAGTACAAACACCAGATCCAAAATGGCTGCAAAGAGACTCAAAACAACCACAAAGACACTTAAAGCAATAGAAGTGAGATGCAAAATGAACACGAAGATGCATAAAATGGCCAGAAAGAGATTCAAACTGACTAAAAATGATACAAAATTAATATAAAACTTTGCAAAACTAATGCAAAAACACATTAAACACACAACAGTACCACCACTAGATGCAGAATGGCTGCAAAGACACACAAAACAACAACAACAACAACACACTTAAATTTTAAAAAATGGGATGCAAAATGACCTTAAAGAGACGAAAAAGGGCCAGAAACAGATTAAAACTGACTCAAATAAATGCAGAATGAACACAAACAGATGCAAAACCAATGCAAACACAGACAAAACACGCAAAAGTACCACCACTAGATGCAGAATGGCTGCAAAGACACACAAAATGACCAGAAACAGATTCAAACACATGCAAAACAGACACAAAACAACCCCAAAGACATGCAAAAGTATTAAAAACAGATATCAAAACATAGAAAACGCCAACAAAGACAAAGAATGGCTGCAAAGAGACACAAAAACAACCATAAAGACACACAAAATGGCAGTAAATGGATTTAAACTGACTCAGACAGCTGCAAAACACATATTAAAAGTCACAAAACAACAAGAAAGACGCACAAAAAGACCAGAGAACGATCCAAAATGGCTGCAAAGAGACACGAAACAACCAGAAAGACACTTGAATCAATGAAAATAAGAGGCAAAACGATCGTAAATAGATGCAGCGTGACCTCAAAGACACACAAAAAGACCAGAAACAGATTCAGTGGTGAGGCGTTCAAGGTTCTGACAAAGCTAAAGAAAGGTTTTTTGATCTGTTTTGAGTCTTTTTCTGTCTCCTTATTACTGACAGATGTAATTATTTTGATTTATTTAATTGTATTGGAGCTTTTAAATAGGTTTTTAATTCAATCCCAGACCTTTAAAGCTAACATCTTCAGCTTTTCGTGACATTTGCACACAAACGAAACCTGTCAAGTGCATAAAAACTCCATTTTAGAATAGTTATTATGTTATTATTATGGTGGTTCTAATCATGTGAGGACATATTTGCAGCTTCCTGGTGTTGAAATCTCACAAACAGATGATAATTCAACACAAGGTTTGACCAGAAAGTTGCTTCGGTCCGGTCGCGCGGCGTCGCTCTGCTCCCAGTGCTCCTGCTTCACTGATGGAAGCATTAAAACCATGTTGATCATCTTCTGCCTCACCTGATCTCCACTGCTGTGCTGAAATCCGTCCGCTTGAATTTCACCTGAGGCGAGCTTCAAGGTCCACAAGCGCTCGTGACCTTGTTCCTCCACCTGCAACCGGAGGCCGTCCTGAAGGCCTGACGGGCCGCCTTCAGAGGACGGCTCTGGTATCAAGGCTGCGTTTAGAGGCCCGAGGTGTTTCCGAGCAGCGTTTCTCATTAAAGTCTCCACTGTTGGATTTTCGCTGCATAAAACCCCCGATCTGACAGCTGATTTAAATTCTTCTGAAGCTTCTTGGTGGGAACTTATCGACCTCGGTCATAATGGCTGCTGTCTGCCGCTTCCTGGATGAGCGGTAATTACTGCGAGGCTTCTGGAAGCTCGTTATGGGATGTAACAGTACAGTATGAGGTCTGTGGCGATGCTCAAATTATTAAAAATATTCCTCTTGTGCAAATCTCTCCTTAGTCCTGAGTGACATGTCGGTTTGTGCCTTTGTTTCTGAGGCCGGGCTGCCTTGTTCTGCTCATGTTCCTCTTTAATTTCACTTTTTTATCTTAAGAACTGTAGTAATCTGGTTAAAACATCCGCAGTGAGGGTTTAAACCACCACTAAGACATGCAAAAAAGACCAGAAAATAGCTCTGTAGATGCAAAACTCCCGCAACAAGACTCGAAACAACCACAAAAATGCACAAAACAATGAAAATGAGATGCGAAGTGAACTCGAATGAATGCAAAATGACAGGAAACAGATTAAAACTGACTAAAAGAGACGCAAAATGAACACAAACACAAGCAAAACTAATGCAAATAGAGAAAAGAACCGTAAAGACATGCAAAAATACTAAAAACGAATATCAGAAGTCACAAAACGCCAACAAAGACATTCAAAAAGACCTGAAAAAAGCTGCACTGGATGCAAAACTCCTGCAACAAGACATGAAACAACCCCAAAAACACACAAAGCAATGAAAATGAGATGCGAAGACACCTCAAAGACACACAAAATGGCAGGAGACAGACTCAAACAGATGCAAAACCAATGCAAACGCAGACAAAACGCACAAAAGAGATGCAGAATGTCTGCAAACTGACACAAAACAATAACAATCGGATGCAATAATGAACTCAAATAGATGCAAAATGACTGCAAACAAGCGCAAAATGACCAGAAATGGTTTAAAACAGACTCGGACACATGCAAAACCGACACAGGCAGACACAAAACGCCAACAAAGACATAAAAAAAAAAACAGAAAATGACCCAAACGGACCAAAGAGAGACAGAACCGAACACAAGAGATGGAAAATCGATGCAAACAGAGATTAAACCACCTCTTAGACACACAAAAGGACGACTAGATGGCTGCAAAGAGGCATAAAACAACCACAAAAACATACAAACCAGTGCAAACAAGATGTGCACGATTAAATTAAAAGTGGCCGCAAAGATGCACGTGCAAAATGAACATAAACAGATGCAAACAGACACAAAGCAACCACAAAGACATGCAAAAATACTATAAACACGTCAAAAATCACAAAAATGAACAAAGACATACAAAAAGACCAGAAAATGACCCAAATGGAGCACAGAGGGACAGAACCACAAACAAAGAGGCACAAAATGAAGACAAAGAGATCAAAACAGACACAAACACATGCAAAACCAGTGCAAGCAGACGCAAAACAACCGAAGAGACGCTCAAATCAATAAAAATTACATGCAAAATAAACACAAAGGACTGCAAAGACACTCAAAATTTGACAAAATCATCCAAATTCATCGTTTAAACCACCGTCATCAAACCAGGAAATGACACGTCAGACGCACACAGAGCTCACAGTGGCTCTGCTCTGATTGGTCGATACAATCAGCCAATCAGCGAGCCCTCTTCAAGTCATGATAGTGCTGAAGTTGTGCCTCATTTTATTTATTTATTTATGTCTCATTTTGATCCTTTTACACCTCGTTTTGGTCATTTTATATCTAATTTTGGTCAATTTTGTCTTATTTATGTTTAATTTTGATATTTTTTGTCTCATTTTATATCTAATTTCGGTCATTTTGTCTCATTTATGCTTTATTTTGATATTTTTTGTCTCATTTTGGTCAATTTATATCTGATTTTGGTCAATTTTGTCTTATTTATGTTTAATTTTGATAGTTTTTGTCTCATTTTGGTCAATTTTGTCTTATTTATGCTTAATTTTGATAGTTTTGTCTCATTTTATGTCTAATTTTGGTGATTTCATATTTAATTTTGGTCATTTTGTCTAATTTATTCTTTATTTTGATAGTTTTTGTCTCATTTTGGTCATTTTTTTCTTATTTATGTTTAATTTTTATAGTTTTTGCCTCATCTTGGCCATTTTTCATCTGATTTTGGTCAATTTTGTCTCATTTATGCTTAATTTTGATAGTTTACGTCTCATTTTATATCTAATTTTGGTCATTTTATATCTAATTTTGGTCTCATTTATGCTTAATCTCAATAGTTTTTGTCTGATTTTGTGCCTTTTTTATGTACATTTGTGTCATTTTGGTCCTTTTGTGTCTTGTTTTGGTCATTTCCGCCTCATTTTAGCTGTTTTTACGTGTTTTGGAAGGCGTATTTATATTCATAATTCTATTTTCTGCACTGTGATCTCTGGTAAACATCATTATAGGGTCCTTATAGGAGCCTCTTGTTCTTGGCTGCTTGTGGCCTTCAGCACATGAGAGTATTTTTGTCCATATGCTAATACTTGAGCTGCTGCTGCCGCTGCTCCCCGTGCATGTGTGTGAAGTGATCTATCATTTTTAATCTAAATTATAATGATCAAGGCCGATCTAAAGCGGCGTCTCTTTGATTCCTGCAGTTTTAAACAATTCCCCAGAAGTCTGTGGGTGTCATTCCAATAAAATGTTCCTATAAACAGCTGAATATCCTTGAAGCAGACACTTGAGCTCCTCTCAGCTCTGAGCTCGGCGGCCAAAATGAAAACCTGAGTCTGCGCCGAGGATCACATTTAGTGGGAATGAAAGGGAACAGATTTGCTTTGAAAGCGACGCCCGTGGATATTTGAAAAGAGCCGTGAAGCGTCCTCGCCGCTTAATAGACAGCTTTAACCTTCATCCATCTCCAAGTCAAAAATAACAGCGGAGGGCGAGATGTTTATCCAGGAACGTTCAGCGGGTTGAGCTCCAGGCAGGGGGAGGTGGTGGAGGTCTGTGCCCAGCTGGGAGGTGTTCTGGTGGGGCTTAGAGCAGGCGGGGAGCCCCTTGGAGGTGGAGGGGGGAGAACCGCTCGACTCTGACCATCTGCCAGCCTCAGGCCGCTGCCAAACTAGCATGAACACAAACACACTCCATGTTCCTGCGTTCACACTCGGAAACACAACTCAGGTGTGTGTTGGCACAGCGAGTGTTTTCAGCCAATCAGGAGTGAGAACAGCCTCCTGCTGAGTTTAGTGTCTCTGGGGATCAAACAGAACTCAGACTGTTAACTCCGACATCCATCTTCTGCCTTCTGCTTCCTCTTCTTCATCTTCATCCCTCCATCTTTTACCACTTCATTCAAAAACAACCATAAACAAAAGTTCCATCTGTAGTTTCCAACGACTCCTAGAACTCTGGTGGAATCATTGAAACATGGATCTTTGTCACAATAAACAATCCTTTAGTTTCATAGATTTATTAAAGGTCTTCTGGACACATGAGTAGATCTGCTGGATCATAAACTCCTCCTCAGTTCGGTTCTTCTGGTTTCCGTCTACAAGCTTCTGGTTTATCTTTGACCCCTCTGGACAGAACTGGTTCAGTCCAACTAAATGTGTCGTCTCCATGACTCAGACTGGTTTCTTCAGGTTCTTGATGGTTCAAGTCAGGACTTTGGGGGGACCAGTCAAAAACCTTCATTCTACCCTGATGGAACCATTTCTTTACTACTTTGATGTGTTTGGGCTCATTGTCTTGTTGAAACATCCAGCTGTGTCCCAGATCAACCTTCTGCTAATGGTTTTAGGTTCTAATCCTCCTCCTTCATTGTTCCTTAGACTTTTTGTGAAGCTCCAGTTCCACAGAGCATGATGCTGCCACCTCCATGCTGGATGGTAGGTCTGGTGTTGTTGGGGTTAAAAAAAGAGTCTAAGACCTGCCCAAGACACCAGGTCTGAAACCAGGCCTAAAAAAGTCAAATACCAGTGCAAAATCGGGACTGAAGCCAAACCTAAAGAACTCCTAAAAGTCAAAGACCTCCCTAAGACCATTTGAAACCAGTCCCAAGCCAGGGCCAAAACCACTGTGAAATAAATCCTGAACCAAATTTAGATCACATTTAAAACCAGGTCCCACACCAACCCAGTCCAAGAACCTGTCCCAACAAAGTCCAAAGCCAGTCCAAACTACAGTCTGAAATGAGGCCAAAAGCACTTCTAGAAGCCCCAGAGCATGATGCTGCCACCTCCATGCTGATGGTAGGTCTGGTGTTGTTGGGGTTGAAGGCCTCACCTTCTCTCGTCAGTCTTTGTTCCATCTGACCTCAGAACTTTCCTCCAGAAGGCCTTTTCTTTGTCCATGTGATCAGTGGAGCTTTAAGGTTCTGCTTCTAGAGGAAGAACTTCCTTCTTCATGGAGCCTCTCAGCTCATGTTGATGTCCAACCCTGTGGACACTGACAGCTGTGTTCCAGCAGCTTCTGGTTCATCCAGACCTGCTTTCTGCTGGTTCCTGGTCGACTCTTGACCATCCTGGTGATAGTTTGTGTCCCTTCATCACAATCCACAGGTTTTTGATGGTTTAAGTCACAACTTCTACCCTGATTGAACCATTTCTTTACCACTTTGATGTGTTTGGGTTCATCGTCTTGTTAAAACATCCAACTGTGTCCAAGATCAACCTTCTGCTGATGGTTTTAGGTTTTCTTGAAGAATGCCACAGAGCATGATGCTGCCACCTCCATGCTGGATGGTAGGTCTGGTATTGTTGGGGTTGAAGGCCTCACCTTCTCTCCTCCAGACATATTTCTGGTCATTTATCGATGATATACAAGGTCTTTACCAGTGTATGTAAACTTTTATGTGCTGGACACTGTTGGACATTCATCCAGACCTGCTTTCTGCTGGTTCCTGGTTGACTTTTGACCATCCTGACCAGGTGTCTCTCAGCAGCAGGTGGTAGTTTGTGTTTTCTTCCTGATGGTGGCAGCAACACAACTGGACCATGAACTTTATACTACAAACAGATGATTCTAGGATGTGAAGCTGCTTTTAAATGGCTCCAAGTGACTTTCTGACTTGTTCTAGTCGATGATTTGCTTTTTCAGATCTTTGCTGAGCTCCTCAGACTTTCCCACTGTAGTGTTTGAGTCTAATGAGTGGATCAATGGGTTCTATTTAAGGAGTCAGCAGCTGTAGTCAATCAGAATCACTCAGGAGAAGTTAAGAGGCCATGAATCTAAGAACATTTGATGAACACAGCTTTCTACATATTATACATACAGTAAAGTCCTGCTTGAGATGTTCTGATCTAAACAGAACCCTGAAAACCTGCACCACAGTTTACTTCACTTTGTTCGATTTAAAAACAAAACCACTCATTCTGGAGTGTCTAAACTGTACTTTTACTCCCTCAAACTCTGGCTCGGTTCTGCACATATGGGCCTGTGATTCTGCAGTCTGTCCTCGGTGTATAAATGTTCTGTAGAGGCTGAGAACCGAACGTGTGAGTTTGTGGATCTGAGTGTGATTCTGAGTTAATCAGCTGAGACTTAATCAGGCTGATAGACGAAGGTTATTAATAGAATCGGCGCCGGTTGTCATCTACCGACGGGAACATTGGGTTCTGAAGTTTCTCTGCTTTCTTCTTCTAGTTGTTACGGTTCTCTGTTCCCTCTGAGAACACGCCACTCGTTTGATAAACAAGCAGAGAAATTAATGGAACATTTAATTATCAGGACATTCATCCATCATCTGCTCATCTTCATTGTCCATCCAATCATTTATTAGTCCATTAATCCATGCATCCATCCATCATCCCTGCTAGCACGGAACCACAACAAGGTTCTAATAGTGTTTAAATCTAAAGCTCGAAGAACGTTTTAAGTATATTTATCATTTAATATAACGTTCCTGTGAGGTTAAAAATGATCCAAGAAAGAAAGTTTTAACATTCAGAGGATGTTTGGAGGCTGTTGTCACATTATGTTCTATGATAACAAAGGAAAACGTTCTCAAACCAACGCCAAATAAAATGTCTTCCAGATGTTGTTGAAGCCTGAGATGAAAAAAGGTTCTTTAACTGTGACATATTAACAGCGCTGGAACATTCTGCCTTCAACGTTCTGGGGATGTTGTTGAACGTTCTTCTATAAAACATTCTATGATCACAAAGGAGGAACATATAAACTAACATTCAAACAGTGTTTTCCAGGGCCTCAGATGACAGAACGTTCTTCATAAGACGTTCCTGTAACGTCGTATATTGACAAAGGTGGAACATTTAGCTTGGAACGTTCTGAGAATGTTGTTGAGGAACACAGTATAGAACGTTTTTATATAAACACTCTAACAGTGTTCCATGAGAGCAAAGGAGGAACTTTCTAAAACTTTTTTCCAGATGTTTTCGAGGCGTCAGATGATAAAACGTTCCTGTACTGTTTATGGATTAATAAAGGTGGAACGTTCTGCCTGCAACGTTCTGAGGATGTTTTGGGGATGTTGCTGAGGGAACACATTATAGAGTGTTCTTCTATAAAACACTATATGATAACAAAGGAGAAACATACATAGCAACATAGATAACAGAATGTTCTACATAGCAGGAACATTCTCAAAAAACACTCGCAACACTCAAAAAAAGCTTTCCAGATGTTATCGAAGCCTCAGAACATTTTTTATACAGAACGTTTAATAACGTTCCTGTAACTTGATCTGTTAAAGGTTAGAAAAATGGTAAATCGTGTTTTACAGATTTTCCCTGTTTTGTTAATTACAAATAATATCTGGTAAAATCAAAGAAAAATACAGGGATCCCTCGTCTATTGCCGGGGTTAGGTTCAAAACCCCCCCGTGATAGACAAAATCCGCGAAGTAGCGACCTTATATTTATGTTATTGCATCCGCCAAGGCGGTTATGTGATGGCCGGCGTTGGTTTGTTTGTTTGTTTGTGTTCCAAATAACTTGAAAAGTCATGGACAAATTTGAAATTTTCAGGAAATAAGTGAAATGGGACAAGGAACACATGATGAAATTCTGGGACTGATCCGGATCACCGTCTGGATCCAGGAGTTTTTTTTAATGTAAGTGTTACCGGGTTGACAATTAAATGCGGTTTACTCTAAAAGCCACCAGAGGGCACTCTGGTTTTTGGGGTAACCCCCTCTGACCACATGACATTTTGGGTCTCCACGCGACAGACAGCGACAGTGACGGAGTTCTCTTTCCTTCCTGAGCGACATACGCACGGTTGGGCCGGCATTCTTATCTCCGGTTGTCTAAGAAGCTGGGAGGCTGTTAGGAGCTGCCGCGCTAGAGGCCGCGCCTGTTCATTAGGTCGGATGGGGTGAAGGCC